>CM075727.1:6080506-6105066 GCA_037974335.1 Prionace glauca | reverse complement strand
TCACGTGCTCACTGTGTATGGGGGTGAGCGGGGGGGGGTGTGTGATGGGGGTGAGTGGTGGGGGTGTGTGATGGGGGTGAGTGGGGGGGGTGTGTGTGATGGGGTGAGTGGGGGGTGTGTGCGGGGGGGGTGTGTGATGGGGGTGAGCGGGGGGGGGTGTGTGATGGGGGTGAGTGGTGGGGGTGTGTGATGGGGGTGAGTGGGGGGGGGTGTGTGTGATGGGGTGAGTGGGGGGTGTGTGCGGGGGGGGTGTGTGATGGGGGTGAGCGGGGGGGGGGTGTGTGATGGGGGTGAGTGGTGGGGGTGTGTGATGGGGGTGAGTGGGGGGGTGTGCGGGGGGGGTGTGTGATGGGAGTGTGCGGGGGGTGTGTGTGATGGGGGTGTGCGGGGGGGGGGGTGTGTGATGGGTGCTGGGAGGAGTTTGCGACTGTTTTGACTCCTGTGCACAGTGTATTGACACCTGGTGTTTGTCGAGCTGGGGCACTCAGCGTGGTTTGCTCCGATGGTCAGAGGTGCCTTTCCAAACAATGTCTTTGATGAAGAATCCAGAGATGTGATATTGTGATTACTCAGACAGTCAGATAGAAGCCATTTCCTTATTGGGAAATAATGCTGGTTGGTGTTGGAAGCAGAGTGAAACCTGATAAATCCACAAACGGGATGAAACTCCCTCAGAATACGTTTCAATGTTGGCTTTAATGTCAAGTTTCAACATCTCCTTATATAGTCGCAGTGAGGTGCTGATTGTGGCTGGCCGCAGTTCATTGCAGTGTTGTGCCCAGTCTCTTTCCAGACGCTGTACATTCAGGTGATGTTCCAGAGGTGGATTTGGGAAGCTGTGTTTGCTTTGTAAAAACCTTCAAAGGGAAGGATCAGTGGCAAACATTCTGGGGACACAGCTCCGGGAGGTACAGGCCAGGGAGTGATTGTCCTGGGTAACCGTGAGCCTCCAGTCAGTGTGTTACCTTCCCAACCCCAGTCAGGCCATTGAACCTCTTGCACTTGTCACACTATCAAGACCAGCATTTGTTGCCTATCCCTAATTGCCCCTGAATTGAGTGATTTGCTTGGTCACTTTAGAGAGCAGGATTCAACTACATTGCTGTGACTCTGGAGTCATATGTAGGCCAGACCAGGTAAGGACAGCAGATTTCCTTCCCTGAAAGACATAGAACATAGAACACTACAGCACAAATAGGCCCTTCGGACCACAAGTTGCCCCAATCATATCCCTACCTACCAGGCCTATCTATAACCCTCAATCCCATTAAATCCCACATACTCATCCAGAAGTCTTTTAAAAGACCCCAGCGAGTTCGCCTCCACCACCACTGACGGCAGCCGATTCCACTCACTCACCACCCTCTGAGTGAAAAACTTACCCCTAACGGCGGCACAGTAGCACAGTGGTTAGCACTGCTGCTTCACAGCTCCAGGGTCCTGGTTCGATTCCCGGCTCGGGTCACTGCCTGTGTGGAGTTTGCACATTCTCCTCGTGTCTGCGTGGGTTTTCTCCGGGTGCTCCGGTTTCCTCCCACAGTCCAAAGATGTGCGGGTTAGGTTCATTGGCTATGCTAAAATTGCCCCTTAGTGTCCTGGGATGTGTAGGTTAGAGGGATTAGCAGGTAAATGTGTAGGGATATGGGGATAGGGTCTGGGTGGGATTGTGTTCGGTGCAGACTCGATGGGCCGAAGGGCCTGTTTCTGCACTGTAGGGTTCTATGCTGTTCTATGCTGGTTCTAACATCTCCTCTGTACCTGCTCCCCAGCACCTTAAACCTGTGTCCTCTCGTAGCGATCATTTCAGCCCTGGGAAACAGCCTCCGAGAATCCACCCTATCTATTGCTCTCAACATTTTATAAACCTCTATCAGGTCGCCTCTCAACCTTCGTCTCTCCAGGGAGAAGAGACCGAGCTCCCTCAACCTATCTTCATAAGGCATGCCTCCCAATCCAGGCAACATCCTTGTAAATCTCCTCACTGGTTAATTGGTTAATGCCACAAGGCAAGGCCCTATCAGAGTCCATCTTCACCCAGAGAGTGGTCAGCTTGTCAAATTCGCTGCCACAGGAAGTACTTAAAGCCAAAACATTGTATGTTTTTAAGAAGGAGTTAGATACAGTTTATAAGACCCTTGTCAGACCCCACTTGGAGTACTGTGCGCAGTTCTGGTCGCCTCACTACAGGAAGGATGTGGAAGCTATCGAGAGGGTGCAGAGGAGATTTACAAGGATGTTGCCTGGACTGGGAGGCATGCCTTATGAAGATAGGTTGAGGGAGCTCGGTCTCTTCTCCCTGGAGAGACGAAGGTTGAGAGGTGACCTGATAGAGGTTTATAAAATGTTGAGAGGAATAGATAGGGTGGATTCTCGGAGGCTATTTCCCAGGGTTGAAATGGTCGCTACGAGAGGACACAGGTTTAAGGTGCGGGGAGCAGGTACAGAGGAGATGTCAGGGGTAAGTTTTTCACTCAGAGGGTGGTGAGTGAGTGGAATTGGCTGCCGTCAGTGGTGGTGGAGGCGAACTCGCTGGGGTCTTTTAAAAGACTTCTGGATGAGTACATGGGATTTAATGGGATTGGGAGTTATAGATAGGCCTGGTAGGTATGGATATGATCGGCGCAACTTATGGGCCGAAGGGCCTGTTTGTGCTGTAGTGTTCTACGTTCTATAGCACTTGGGACTAAAGGGAAAAAAGGATATGGGGGGAAGGCGGGAATCAGAATGTTAAACTGGGATGCTCTGCCACAATCATAACTAATGGGGTGGTGATGTCCTAGTGGTATTATCACTGGACTATTAATCCAGAAACTCAGCTAATGTTCTGGGACTCGGGTTCGAATCCCGCCATGCCAGATGGTGGAATTTGAATTAAATTTAAAAATCTGGAATTAAGAACCTACTGATGGCCATGAGACCATTGTTGATTGTCGGAAAAACCCATCCAGTTCACTAATGTCCTTTAGGGAAGGTAATCTGCCATCCTTACCCGGTCTGGCCTACATGTGACTCCAGAGCAAAGTGGTTGACTCTTATCTGCCCTCTGAAATAATCATAGAACCCTACAGTGCAGAAAGAGGCCCTTCAGCCCATCGAGTCTGCACCTAACACAATCCCACCCAGGCCCTACCCCCATATCCCTACATTAGTCCCTCTAACCTACACATTCCTGGACACTAAGTGGCAATTTCTTAGCACGGCCAATCAACCTAACCCGCACATCTTTGGACTGTGGGAGGAAACCGGAGCACAGTAGGACTAGGGGGCACAGCCTCAAGATAAAGGGGAGGCGGTTTAGAACGGAGTTGCGGAAGAACTTCTTCACTCAAAGGGTGGTGAATCTCTGGAATTCTCTGCCCGTTGAAGTGGTGGAGGCTGCCTCGCTAAATATTTTTAAGAAGCGGGTTGATGGGTTTTTGATAAGAGAGGGGATTAAGGGTTATGGGGAGAGGGCGGGAAGGTGGAACTGAGCCACGACAGATCAGCCATGATCTTATTGAATGGCGGGGCAGGCTCGAAGGGCTGGATGGCCTACTCTTGCTCCTATTTCTTATGTTCTTATGAAACCCATGCGGACACGAGGAGAATGTGCAAACTCCACACAGACAGCGACCCGAGCCGGGAATCGAACCCAGGTCCCTTGGAGCTGTGAAGCAGCAGTGCTAACCCACTGTGCCACCCGTGTCTAGGGCGGCGCGGTAGCACAGAAATGGTCGAGTGAGACACTCAGTTCACGGGCGACTGGGAAGGGCACGAACTGTTGGCCCAAAAAGAACGGCGGAGCAGGTTTGCAGGGCCGAATGGCCTCCTCCTGCTCCTATTTTTGATGCTCCTGTGCTAAACAGTTGTTGGCGAAATGGCAGGAAGTTTGCTGGTGTCCGGTGGTGTTAACCTGTGTAGCCTCTGGTGGCGGCCAAGCTGAGGAGTATACCACTATTAGAGAAAAGAGACGTTAACTGCGCGCAGAGCATCTAAATTCTCTGGGTTTAGATCGACACCGTGTCGGAGGAAAGAGTGAGTGTTCTCGCCCGGGCGCTATTTAAGTGTGATTTTGAATTTGTGAGCCGCTTGGTCTCAGCACTCTTAAGCACTCTGCTGTGTTTCCATTTGTATCTGACATTCCACTGACCAAAAGGCAACAAAAAGCCCCCGAGACTCAGCGGAGATCACATCCTCTCATTTCCCGACAATTTATTCCGCTATATACTCCTTATCCTCTCTGGTGACTGGAGTGAAGAAGCGGCCTTCACATCGCCCAGGGACCCTGTCATCTCAGCAAAGAACTGATTTACTTACCTGGCAAACGCTCTCTGCAGGAAAGCTGCTTTTGTTCTCCCAAGCATGAAGAAAACCTTTCGGTGCGATTCGATGGGGCCACGCGCTTTGAGCAGGCGGGCTGCGCATTCCAATGCACCGGGAACTCAGAATCGTGGAGGATCACACAACCAGCAACCCTCTGCGGAGCTGGCCCGTTGGAAACCTCTCGTAACCTTCACGCACTCCTCCGTACTAACTCTCTCCCTTGTGTCACTGAGCTGGCCACCTTTGTTAGCACCACTGCCCCACAGCGCCAGGGACCCAGGTTCGATTCCGGCCTCGGGCAACTGTCTGTGCGGCGTCTGCACATCCTTCCCATGTCTGCATGGGTTTCCTCCCACAGTCGGCAGGTTAAGTAGATTGGCCATGCTAAATTGCCCCTCAGTGTCTAGAAATATGTAGGTTAGGGGGTTTGGCCATGCTAAATTGCCTCTTAGTGTCAAAGATGTATAGGTTAGGGGGGATTGGCCGTGCTAAATTGCCCCTTAGTGTCCAAAAATATGCAGGTTAGGGGGATTGGCCGTGCTAAATTGCCTCTTAGTGTCCAAAGATGTATAGGTTAGGGGGGATTGGCCGTGCTAAATTGTCCCTTAGTGTCCAAAGATGTATAGGTTAGGGGGGATTGGCCGTGCTAAATTGTCCCTTAGTGTCCAAAGATATGCAGGTTAGGGGGATTGGCCATGCTAAATTGCCCCTTAGTGTCTAAAGATATGTGGGTTAGATGAATTGGCCATGCTAAATTGCCTCTTAGTGTCCAAAGATGTATAGGTTAGGGGGCATTGGCCATGCTAAATTGCCCCTTAGTGTCCAAAGATATGCAGCTTAAGGGGATTGGCCATGCTAAATTGCCCCTTAGTGTCCAAAGATATGCAGGTTAGGGGGATTGGCCATGGTAAATTGCCCCTTAGTGTCTAAAGATATGTGGATTAGATGGATTGGCCATGCTAAATTGCCTCTTAGTGTCCAAAGATGTAAAGGTTAGAGGGCATTGGCCATGGTAAATTGCCCCTTAGTGTCTAAAGATATGTGGGTTAGATGGATTGGCCATGCTAAATTGCCCCTTAGTGTCCAAAGATGTGCAGGTTAGGGGGATTGGCCATGGTAAAAGCACAGGGTTATGGGGTTAGGACAGAGGGGAGAGCCTGGGTAAGATGCTCTTTCAGAGTCAGTGCAGACACACAATGGGCTGGATGGCCTCTGTCTGCAGTCTACGATTCCACGGACTCTATGTGTGAAGTCTCGATTCAAACCCCATGTGTCGCTAAGAGGAGGGTTCACAGCAAAGAGTTCACTGGAAGGCCACAAGTGCTGTCGGTGCCCTGACAGAGAGGGCAGGAGAATGGGGGTGGGGGCGGGGGGTGGGGTGGTCGGGGTGGGGGGGGCGGTGAATGTGGGGAGGGGGGAAAAAACTCATCTGGCTCATTCATGTCCTTTAGGGAAGGAAATCTGCCGTTGTTACCCGGTCTGGCCTACCTGTGACTCCAGAGCCACAGCCAATGTGGTTGACTCTCAACTGCCCTCCAATGTCAACTAGGGGTGGGCAATAAATGCTGGACCCAGCCAGCGACACCCACGTCCCATGAATGAAAAGAACTAGACGGCACGGTGGGCGGCACGGTAGCACAGTGGTCAGCACTGCTGCTTCACAGCTCCAGGGTCCTGGGTTCGATTCCCGGCTCGGGTCACTGCCTGTGTGGAGTTTGCACATTCTCCTCGTGTCTGCGTGGGTTTCCTCCGGGTGCTCCGGTTTCCTCCCACAGTCCAAAGATGTGCGGGTTAGGTTCATTGGCTATGCTAAAATTGCCCCTTAGTATCCTGGGATGTGTAGGTTAGAGGGATTAGCAGGTAAAATGTGTAGGGATGTGGGGATAGGGTCTGGGTGGGATTGTGTTCGGTGCAGACTCGATGGGCCGATGGGCCTGTTTCTGCACTGTAGGGTTCTAGGGTTCAATGCTCTATGCTAGACCTGTATTCCCTGGAGTTCAGTAAAATGTGGTTTAATTGATGTAATGTTCTGTAGGGGATTGACAGGGAAAAGGTAAACAGTTTTCCCTCGCTAGGGATCTCGAAACTGGCGGCTTTGCCAGTGATAGCCACATCCCAGGAATGAATAAAAGATATCTCTGCAAGTTTAAGGTTGCAAAGTATCTTTCATGTAGTTAGGGCTAATAGCCAGCACTGATACTGGGATATTGGAATGATAAATGACAAACGTGAAGAGAAAATTCTCTTTTCCTTTGGACTAAACACTGATGAAATCTGGTGCTGATTGATGAGATGAGTAACATGTACAATAAAGTCCCAGCTAGCTGTACATTGGCACTAGATAGATAGAACGGAAAATACTTTCTTTATCCCTTTAAGAGAGTGGGTGTCACTGGCTAGGCCAGCATTTATTGCCCATCCCTAATTGCCCCTTGAGAAGGTGGTGGTGAGCCGCCTTCTTGAATCGTCCATGTGGTGTAGCTGCACCCACCCACTGCTGTTAGGGAGGACTTTGACCCAGTGACAGTGAAGGAATGGCCGATATGTTTCCATGTCAGGATAATGAGAGGGGGAACTTGCGGGTGGTGGTGTTCCCATGTGTCTGCTGCCCTTGTCCTTCTAGATGATAGTGGTTGTGGGTTTGGAAGGTGCTGTCAAAGGAACCTTGGTGAGTTCCTGCGTAGCATCTTGTAGCTGGTACACACGGCTGCTCTCTGCATTGCTGGTGGAGGGAGTGGATGTTTGTGGATGGGGTGCCAATCAAGCGGGGCTGCTTTATCCTGGATGGTGTTGAGCTTCTTGAGTGTTGTTGGGAGCTGCCCCCATCCAGGCAAGTGGGGGGTATCCCATCACACTCCTGACTTGTGCCTAGTAGATGGTGGACAGGCTTTGGAGAGTCAGGGAGTGAATTACTCACCACAGTATTCTCAGCCTCTTACCTGCTGTTGCACGTGTTTACATGGCAGGGTCCAGTTCAGTTTCTGGTCAATGGTAACCCTCAGGATGTTGACACTGAGGGACTCAGTGATGGCAATGCCAGTGAATGCCAGGTAGTAATATTCTGTCTTGCTGGAGATGGCATTGCCTGGCCCTTGTAAGAACATAAGAACATAAGAAATAGGGGCAGGAGTAGGCCATCTAGCCCTTCGAGCCTGCCCCGCCATTCAATAAGATCATGGCTGATCTGAAGTGGATCAGTTCCACTTTCCCGCTTTCTCCCCATAACCCTTAATCCCCCTGTCTATCAGAAACCTATCTACCCGCGTCTTAAATATATTCAGTGAGGTAGCTTGTGTGATATGAATGTTACTGGATACTATTCAGGCCAAGCTGAATGTTGTCCATGTCTTGCTGCAGGACAAGTTTATTCGGTAGCACAATCTTTTGGAGCACTGCACCGAGATCAGGTGACTCACCTGATGAAGGAGCAGCACTCCGAAAGCTCGTGCTACCAAATAAACCTGTTGGACTTTAACCTGGTGCTGTGAGACTACTTACTGTGCCCACCCCAGTCCAAAGGCTGGTACCTCCACATCATTGCTGCTTTTGGACAGAGTCTGAGGAATTGCGAATGGTGCCATCATCGGCGAACATCCCCACTTCTAACCTCATGACAGGAGGAAGGAGATCGATGACCCAGGGCTCCAGGACACTCCCCTGAGGGACTCCTGCAGGGATGCCCTGGGATTGAGGTGATTGACCCTTCAGCCGCCAAAACCAGCTTCCTTTGTGTCAGGTATGACTCCAACCAACGGAGAATTTGCCCCTGATCCCCATTGACCTCACCTTTGATCCCACCTTTGGGTGGAATGCTACTTTGATATCAAAGGCGGTCATTCTTGTCTCCTTGAGTTCCGATCTGGGTGAAAGCTGTCATGAGATCTGGAGCTGGGTGTCCAACGCCGGCATACCCACATCAGGCCCCAACCTGAGCAGGTTATTGTTGAGTAGGTGCTGTGTGATGTCGGTAACACGCTATCACTTTATTGATGGTCGAGATGTAATTGATGATGGGGTGTAATCGGCTGGGTTGGATTTGAGCTGCTTCTTGTGCACGGAACGTACTGAGTAGACGCCAGTCTTATAGCTGGGCTGAGGGCACAGCAAGTTCTGGGGCACAACTGTTCAGTATTGTTGCTGGAATATTGTCAGGGTTCACAGCCTTCGCAGTTTTCAGCTGCTGCTTAATATTGCATGGAGTGAGTCTCATTCTCTGGGGACTGACATCTACAATTATGGGGACCACTGGAGGAGGCCGAGATGTATCATCCACTCGGCACTTCTGGCTGAAGATTGCTGTGAACGCAATCAGCCTTATCTTTCGCACTGATGTGTTGGGCTCCTCCGTCATTGAGGATGGGGATATTTGTGGGGCCTCCTCCTCCAGTGAGTTGTTTAATTGTCCACCACCATTCTTGACTAGATGTGGATGGACTGCAGAGCTTAGGTCTGATCCATTGGCTGTAGAATCGCTTAGCTCTGTCTATTACTTGCTGCTTATGCTGTTTGGTAAGTAGTCCTGTTTGGTAGCTTCACCGGGTTGACACTTCATTCTGCCTGGTGCTGCTCCTGGCATAGAACATAGAACATTACAGCACAAACAGGCCCTTCGGCCCTCGAGTTGCGCATGCCCTCCTGCACCCTCCATTGAACCAGGGTTGATCTCCTGGTTTGATGGCGATGGTTGAGTGGGGGATATGCCGGGCCAGGAGGTTGCAGACTGTGCTGGAGTACAATTCCGCTGCTGCTGATGGCCCACAGCGCCTCATGGATGTCCAGTCTTGAGTTGCTGGATCGGTTCAAAGTCCCATTTAGCCCGGTGCTAGTGCCACCCAACACAATGGAGGCTATTCTCCATGCAAAGATGGGATTTTTTGTCTACAGGTGCATCTGCAACGGATAGATTCATGAGGACAAGTTTAAATCAGCTCTTGTTGGTTCCCACACCACCTGCCACAGTTCCAGTCTAGCAGCGATGTCCTACAGGACCTGGCCTGCTTGGGCTGTGATGGTGCTACTGAGTGACTCTTGGGTGAACATAAGAACATAAGAAATAGGAGCAGGAGTAGGCCATCTGGCCCTTCGAGCCTGCCCCGCCATTCAATAAGATCATGGCTGATCTGTCGTGGCTCAGTTCCACCTTCCCGCCCTCTCCCCATAACCCTTAATCCCCTCTCTTACCAAAAACCCATCAACCCGCTTCTTAAAAATATTTAGCGAGGCAGCCTCCACCACTTCAACGGGCAGAGAATTCCAGAGATTCACCACCCTTTGAGTGAAGAAGTTCCTCCTCAACTCTGTTCTAAACCGCCTCCCCTTTATCTTGAGGCTGTGCCCCCTAGTCCGACTGTCTTTTTTGAGCGGGAAGAGTCTCTCCACCTCTATCCTATCCATCCCATTCATCATCTTATACGTCTCAATGAGATCTCCCCTCATTCTTCTAAACTCTAACGAGTACAAGCCTAGTTTATTCAGCCTCTCCTCATAGCTCAATCCCCTCAACTCCGGTATCAGCCGAGTAAACCTCCTCTGCAAATCCCCACCCAGAGTACATCCTGTGTCCTTCTCACTCTCAGCGCTTCCTCCAAATGTTCAACATGGAGGAGGACAGATCCATCAGCTGAGGGAACACGGTACATCACTCTCAGCAGGAGATTTCCTTGCCCATGTTTGACCTGGTGCCATGAGATATTTTTGATGTTTTTGATTTGATTTATTATCGTCACATGTATTAACATGCAGTGAAAAGTATTGTTTCTCGCACACTGTACAGACAAAGTTCATAGAGAAGGGCGGCACGGTTGCACAGTGGTCAGCACTGCTGCTTCACAGCTCCAGGGATCTGGGCTCGATTCCCGGCTTAGGTCATTGTCCGTGTGGAGTTTGCAAATTCTCCTCGTGTCTGCGTGGGTTTTCTCCGGGTGCTCCGGTTTCCTCCTACAGTCCAAAGATTTGCAGGTTAGGTTGATTGGCCATGCTAAAAAATTGCCCCTTAATGTCCTCAGATGTGTAGGTTAGAGGGATTAGCGGGTAAATGTGTAGGGATATGGGAGTAGGGCCTGGGTGGGATTGTGGTCAGTGCAGACTCAATGGGCCGAATGGCCTCTTTCTGCACTGTAGGGATCTATGATTCTGTGAAGCAAAGGAGAGAATGCAGAATGTAGTGTTACAGTCAAAGCTAGGGTGTAGAGAAAGATCAACTTAATGCGAGGTAGGTCCATTCAAAAGTCTGACAGCAGCAGGGAAGAAGCTGTCCTTGAGTCGGTTGGTACGTGACCTCAGACTTTTGTATCTTTTTCCCAATGGAAGAAGGTGGAAGAGAGAATGTCCGGGGTGCGTGGGGTCCTTAATTATACTGGCTGCTTTGCCGAGGCAGCGGGAAGTGTAGACAGAGTCAATGCATGGGAGGCTGGTTTCCTACTCCTGCTCCTATTTCTTATGTTCTTATGTTCTTAGGAACTGTACAAAGCTGTGACACAACCAGAAAGAATGCTTTCTATGGTGCATTTGTAAAATTTGGTGAGAGTTGTAACTTACATGCCCAATTTCCTTAGTCTTCTGAGAAAGTAGGTGCGTTGGTGGACTTTCTTAACTATAGTGTCGGCATGGGGTCGAGACGTCGCTGGCTGTAGGTTGCTGTGTCAGCACTGCAGGGTCTGGCCTGTCGATGGAATGGTGGCTGGGACATTTGGCCGAAATCAAACTGTCGTGATCCTTTTTCTCAAAGAGCATTTCCAAAGTTGAGGGTCAGCGCGGGAATGAAATCTTGACGCACTGTGTAACAGAACCATAAACTGGCTTATCCCGCACATTCCTTTCTTCCACTTTTGATGGTTCTACATTAGGAAAAAAGTTTTAAAGTAAAGTTGATTTATTAGTCACAAGTAAGGCTTGCATTAACACTGCAATGAAGTTACTGTGAAATTCCCCGAGTCGTCACAATCGGGAACGCAGGAATTGAGAACCTAGGAGCAAGAGGCCATTCAGCCCCTCCAGCCCATTCTGTCACCCAGCCCCTCTGGCCCACTCTCCTATTTTGCAGAGAAGATTGAGGGGTGACCTGATCGAGGTGTACAAGATTGCGAGAGACATGGACAGAGTGGATAAGGAGTAGCTGTTCCCCTTACTTGAAGGGTCAGTTACGAGGCGATAGAGGTTTAAGGTGAGGGGCAGGAAGTTTAGGGGGGGGGCTGCTGAGGAAAAACCTCTTTACCCAGAGGGTGGTGAGGGTCTGGAATGTGGTGCCTGGGAGGGTGGTGGGGGCGGGATGCCCCGCATCCTTTAAAAAGTATCTGGATGAGCACTTGGCCCATCATAACATTCAGGGCCATGGGACAAGTGTTGGCAGATGGGATTAGCTGGGAGTTCAGGTGTTTCCAATGGGCCGGTGCAGACCCGATGGGCCGAAGGGCCTCCCCTGCACTATGTTTCCCAAGTCTCTCTACTGCTGTGTCCTTTAAGATGCTCCTTTAAACCCCACCAAATTTCTGGTTGGCTGCATCTCCTTACATGGCCCGGTAGGGTTGAGGTTTTGTTTGACCGTCCCCCTTGTGTAGCACCTCAGGACCTATCCACCTGCTGCAGAAACACAAAACCTCGCTGCTTGGCGAGAGAAAGTAGTTTCGCGTTTTATTTTTGTCACCAGTACCGTCCAGAGGAACATCCTTGCACCATCTGCTTGTAGCGGTCTGCATTCCCATCCCAAGGGTTTTCCTGAGGGAGCGTTCGGAGTTGCTGACCAGCGTTGCCGTGTGTGCCGGGGGAGCGAGTGTGAGAATTCCATGGATGATAGCTGGCGACAGGTGAAGATTGGATCACCGGCCTATGAGCCAAGTCCGGCTCCCCCCATACTCTCCGCACTCTCCGAGGTCATTGGATTTTGTGCCCTCCCTTCTTCTTCCCTCTGCTCCACTCCCGCCCTCACACTTCCCGGCGCGTTGTGGTGAAGTCAGTCAGTCCATCTTTCAGAAGGTTAAGATTACCTCACTCTTGTTTGGAAAGGCAAATGTCCTTGAGTGAATCTATCGTGCCAACAGTTCCCTGGAGCCTCCAGGCATCAAATTCCCCCAGCTGCCTGAACTATTTCTGGGCGTCTCAGATGTGTTCCGATTTAGAATGGAGAGACAAATCTCTGAGGAGCAAATATTAGCTGGTGAGACACAGAAGTGCCATTAGCCAGTGCCTGGTGTTCGTGTCTCGTTCATCTGCTCTCACTGATTTTTAACCTCTCATTTCTACATGTAAATGGTAACTACAAAAGTACTTCAATGTCTGTAAAGCGCTTTGGGACATTCTGAATTGGTGAAAGGCTTCGTATAAATACAAATCTGTTTGTCTTTTGCTCTCTCTTTATTCCTGTTCTCTCTCCCTCTGTCCCTGTTTCTGTCTGTCTCCCTCTCACTCTCTCTCTTTCTGTCTATCTTTTTCTGCCTCTGTCTCTCACTCTGTCTCTCTCTCTCTCTCTCTCTTTCTGTCTCTCTATGTCTGTCTGTCTCTGTCTCTCTTTCGCTGTCTCTCTCTGCCTTTCTCTTTTTCTTTGCCTCTGACTCTCTACCTCTCTCTCTCTCTCTGTCTCTCTCTCCCTCTTTGTCTTTCTTTCTGGCTCTCTCTGTCTATCTCTCTGCCACTCTCTCTCTCTCTATCTCTTTCTTTCCCTCTCTGTCTCTTTTTCTCTGCCTCTATCTATCTCTGTCTCCCTATCTCTCTTTCTTTCTCTCTCTCTGCCACTCTCTCTCTCTCTCTATCTCTTTCTTTCTCTCTCTGTCTCTTTTTCTCTGCCTCTATCTATCTCTGTCTCCCTATCTCTCTTTCTTTCTCTCTCTCTCTGCCTCTCTTTCTCTCTCTATCTATCTCTTTCTCCTTGTCTCTCTGTCTCCCTTTCTCTCCTGTGTTTCTGATGGTTCAATCTGATGCACAGACAGAGAGAGAGGCTCTTGCTGTTACTGAGATTCTCATTCAGGTCCCTGATCAACTTGATAACCCCAAATAACAGAGACAGATGATTGCGTGTGAGGGGTCCCACTGACAGTCTGGGGAGGGTCCTGGACATCACTATCAGCTTATGGAGGGCTAGCGATTGGAATTGGATGATTTATTCAGCTGAGGTTTCACTTCAAAAGTTGGAAATTTCTTGCATCCCCTCAGGTGTGAAACAGTATCTGGGTTGTCTGGGGTTCTGGGCAGCGTGCCCATTCTCTGACAGCACTGCAGAGGTTTTCACTCCTCACAAGCCTAGTCATCCTGTGTGCTCTGACCCTGTGAGAGAGGCTTATAGATGTAATCAGACCCTAGATATTTCAGGAGGGCTATGGAAGGAGATGTGTTCCGCAGCCTGTTGGAACCAGCTGAAAGGAAAGTGCTCGAATCTTGCTGAGCCTCTGTTTCGTTCCTGCAAGGTTTCCAGCAATGGTATGTGAAAGCCTCAGAGGAGTGTTGAAAGGGATGGGGAAGGATTGGTATTCTAGTCTTCTGGAACTGTACCAAGCTATTGTTACACTGGCAGCGACTGCACGCTCTCTCACTATCAGAGTAATGGGAATATTGATGGTTACTAACCCATGGCATTCCTGTTGCACTGTGAGTGACAGTGCTCCACATGGACATTCTCCAGGGCTTTCTTGTGTATAGCATGTATAACCACATCTTTGCAATGTAATGCTAAGAGTTTTTCTTTCTTTATTCTTACATGGGCCAGCATTTGTTGCCCATCCCAAGCTACCCTTGAGTGCCTTGCTAGGGCCATTTCCAAACTCGGCAACACGGTAGCACAGTGGGTTAGCACCGCTGCTTCACAGCTCCGGGGTCCTGGGTTCGATTCCCGGCTCGGGTCACTGTCTGTGTGGAGTTTGCGCGTTCTCCTCGTGTTTGCGTGGGTTTCCATCGGGTGCTCCAGTTTCCTCCCACAGTCCAAAGATGTGCAGGTTAGGTTGATTGGCTACGCTAAGAAATTGCCTCTGAGAGTCCAGGGATAGGTAGGTTAGAGGGATTAGTGGGTAAAATATGTAGGGATATGGGGGTAGAGAGCCTGAGTAGGATTGTGTTTGGTGCAGACTCGATGGGCCGAAGTCCATAGATCCACAGTGATGCGCAGTTTAGGTGGATTGACCATGCTAAATTGCTCCTTAGTGTTCAAAGATGTGCAGATTAGGTGGGTTGCCCTTGCTAAATTGCCTCTTAGTGTCCAGAGATGTGCAAGTGAGGGGGCTTAGCAGTGCTAAAGGGCTCCTTAGTGGCCCAAGCTGTGTAGGATCAGTGGATTGGCAATGGTAAATAAGAACATAAGAACATAAGAAATAGGAGCAGGAGTAGGCCATCTAGCCCTTCGACCCTGCCCCGCCATTCAATAAGATCATGGCTGATCTGTCGTGGCTCAGTTCCACCTTCCCGCCCTCTCCCCATAACCCTTAATCCCTTCTCTTATCAAAAACCCATCAACCCGCTTCTTAAAAATATTTAGCGAGGCAGCCTCCACCACTTCAACGGGCAGAGAATTGCAGAGATTCACCACCCTTTGAGTGAAGAAGTTCCTCCTCAACTCTGTTCTAAACCGCCTCCCCTTTATCTTGAGGCTGTGCCCCCTAGTCCTACTGTCTTTTTTGAGCGGGAAGAGTCTCTCCACCTCTATCCTATCCATCCCATTCGTCATCTTATACGTCTCAATGAGATCTCCCCTCATTCTTCTAAACTCTAACGAGTACAAGCCTAGTTTATTCAGCCTCTCCTCATAGCTCAATCCCCTCAACTCCGGTATCAGCCTAGTAAACCTCCTCTGCACTCCCTCCAGGGCCAAAATATCCTTGCGCAGGTGCGGCGCCCAAAACTGCACACAGTACTCCAGCTGCGGCCTCACCAATGCCCTATACAGCTGTGTGAGGGTCGAGGATAGAGCGTGGGTTGAATGCTCTTTCGGAGAGTTGGTGTCGATTTGACAAGCTGAATGGCCTCCTTCTGCACTGTAGGGATTCAGGGGACAGTTGAGAGTCAACCACATTCCTGTGACTGTGGAGTCACATGTAGGTCAGACCAGGAAAAGACAGGAGATTTCTCTCCCGAAAGGACATTAGTGAACCTGGTGGGTTTTTGCGACAATTGACAATGGTTTCGTGGCTAACTTTCAATTCCAGGTTTGTTTAATTGAATTCAAACTCCACCAGCTTGCCGTGGTGGGATTTGAACCTGTGTCCCTTGAGCCTCTGGCTTACGAGTCCATTGACGTTCCCATTACACCACTGTCTCTACACTGCCCATCCCCAAAGGGAGGCCAGAGCAGGTGGATTGTAATTCCGCCTTTTGTAAGGGTGATTCACAGGACTGGGCTCATGCTCTGATTTAGAATCGTAATGTCATGTAGCACTGAAAGTGGCCATTTGGCCCTTTATTCCTGTACCAGCTCTTTGAAGAAAGCTTCTAACTTATTCCTGCTCACTGTTCTTTTCCAACACGTGAATCGTCTTCAAGCACATGACCGTTGAAAGTTCTCGTGCATTCTGATTCCACCACCCTGTCTTTCAGATCTAAGAAACCCCCAAGTATGTGGGAATTACCACTCTTTTATCTTCTTGTCCTTTCACCAATTACTTCAGTCATGGACTCAGAGGTTTACAGCAAGCTTAACAGGCCCTTCGGCCCAACTTGTCCATGCCATCCAGTTTTTGCCACCAAGCTCATCCCACTTGCCCGCGTTTGGCCCATATCCCTCTATACCCATCTTACGCATGTAACTATCTAAACGCTTTTTAAAAGACAAAATTGTACCCACCTCTACTACTACCTCTGGCAGCTTGTTCCAGACACTCACCACCCTCTGTGTGAAAAAATTGTCCCTTTGGACACTTTTGTGTCTCTCCCCTCTCACCTTAAACCTACGCCTTCTGGTTTTAGACTCTCTACCTTTGGATAAAGATGTTCACCTTATCTATGCATGCAGGTGCAGCAGGTGGTAAAGGAGGCTTCATTGCGAGAGGTTTAGAGTACAGGAGCAGGGATGTAAGAACATAAGAACATAAGAACATAAGAAATAGGAGCAGGAGTAGGCCATCTAGCCCTTCGAGCCTGCCCCGCCATTCAATAAGATCATGGCTGATCTGTCGTGGCTCAGTTCCACCTTCCCGCCCTCTCCCCATAACCCTTAATCCCTTCTCTTATCAAAAACCCATCAACCCGCTTCTTGAAAATATTTAGCGAGGCAGCCTCCACCACTTCAACGGGTAGAGAATTCCAGAGATTCACCACCCTTTGAGTGAAGAAGTTCCTCCTCAACTCCGTTCTAAAACGCCCCCCCTTTATCTTGAGGCTGTGCCCCCTAGTCCTACTGTCTTTTTTGAGCGGGAAGAGTCTCTCCACCTCTATCCAATCCATCCCCTTCATCATCTTATACGTCTCAATGAGATCTCCCCTCATTCTTCTAAACTCTAACGAGTACAAGCCTAGTTTATTCAGCCTCTCCTCATAGCTCAACCCCCTCAACTCCGGTATCAGCCTAGTAATCCTCCTCTGCACTCCCTCCAAGGCCAAAATATCTTTGCGCAGGTGCGGCGCCCAAAACTGCACACAGTACTCCAGCTGCGGCCTCACCAATGCCCTGTACAGCTGCAGCAAGACCTCCCTACTTTTATATTCAATCCCCTTCGCTGTGTTGTTGCAATTACACAGGGCGTTGGTGAGGCCACACCTAGAGTATTGTGTGCAGTTTTGGTCTCCTTCTCTGAGGAAGGATGTTCTTGCCCTCGAGGGAGTGCAGTGAAGGTTTACCAGGCTGATTCCGGGGATGGGGGGACTGATGTATGAGGAGAGATTGACCAGGTTAGGATTGTTTTCACTGGAGTTCAGACGAATGAGGGGGGATTTCGTTGAGACTCATAAAATTCTGTCAGGACTAGACAGGGTAGATGCAGAGAGCTTGTTCCCGATGGTGGGGGGAGTCCAGAACCAGGGGGTCACAGTCTGAGGATTGGGGGTAGATCATTTAGGACGGAGATGAGGAGACATTTCTTCACCCAAAGAGCCTGTGGAATTCATTCCCACAGGAAGTAGTTGATGCCAAAACATTGAATGTCTCCAAGAGGTGGCTGGATATAGCACTTGGGGCAAATGGGATCAAAGGTTATGGGGAGAAAGCAGGATTAAGCTATTGAGTTGGATGATCTGCCATGATTGCGATGAATGGCGGAGCAGACTCGAAGGGCCAAATGGCCTCCTCCTGCTCCTATCTTCTATGTTTCTATGCCCCTCAATATTTTATAGACCTTTATAAGATCACTCCTAAGTCTCCTACGCTCTAGGGAAAAAAGTCCCAGTCTATCCAGCCTCTCCTTATGCATCAAGTCCCGGTAGCATCCTAGTGAATATTTCCTTCACTCTTTCTAGTTTAACAATATCCTCTCTACGCTTCAAAATTCTACATTTTGATTCTGTTCTTCAAGAAACAACCCTATTGGGTCTTCCCGTGGATTTCTCAGCTGTAAGGAGCATAACCCCAACTTCTCCAGTTGACTGATGTTCCCCCATGGCAGATATTACCTCGGGAAGCCTCCTCCTCGGCTTCTCCGAGATCTTTGACACTGTGCCGAAAGTGGCGGTACCCAGAGATGCTCACACTGCTCCGACGGAAGCCTTAGCGGAGACTCGTAAATATTCAGCAGGACAGCCTTCCTGCATTGAAGAAAAGGTTAGGTATTCACAGTCATGTCTTCCCTAAAGTAACCCAGAGAAGCTAATCCCACTGCCCACTGCGTTTCCAACTAAGGATTTTAAGTTTAAAACTGAATCATGGCTCGCAGGAGTGATTAGGTTCAGATTAGAGCCTTGTTCCTGTCATAGCCCATCTTACTTTTCAGGGCATCGTACTGAATGGGCAAAGATGCAAAACCTTCGTGGTTCAATGTTAACTTCCATGAAGTTAAAGTTTATTTATTAGTCGCAAGTCAGGCTTACGTTAACACTGCAATGAAGTTACTGTGAAGTTCCCCTAGTTGCCACCTGCTCGGGTCAATGCACCCTCACCAGCACATCGTTCGGAATGTGGGAGGAAACCCACGCAGGGAACCCGGGGAGAATGTGCAGGCTCCACACAGACAGTGACCCGAGGCCGGGAATCGAACCCGGGTCCCTGGCGCTGTGAGGCAGCAGTGCCAACCACCGTGCTGCCCCACGGAAGGGTATTTAATGGGCTGGATGGCGGCAGACCAGAATCCTGCCAAATTCCGGGCGGGAATTCCCACAGCTGAACTTCCTATCCCATCACCAATCGGAGCAGCTAAGTGACCAATTAATAGTTAAGGCGTAAAGTTTATTTATTAGTGTCAGAAGGAGTCTACGTTAACACAGCGATGAGATTACTGTGTGAATCACGAGTTGCCATGTTCTGGCGCCTGTTTGGGCACTGTAATGACTTTAATCAGGCCACTGAGGTTGGCCTAGTGGATCACAGAAAGATGTCCCTGATTAAGAATCCAATTGATGGGCCAATCAGAGAGCCTTTGCCAGCACGGGCGGCACGGTAGCACAGCGGCGTTAGCACAGCTCCAGCGTCCTGGGTTCGATTCCCGGCTCGGGTCACTGTCTGTGTGGAGTTTGCACATTCTCCCCGTGTCTGCGTGGGTTTCCTCCGGGTGCTCCCGTTCCCTCCCACAGTCCAAAGATGTGCGGGTTAGGTTGATTGGCCATGCTAAGAAATTGCCCCTTAGTGTCCAGGGATGTGTAGGTTAGGGGGACTAATGGGTGTAATATGTAGGGATATGGGGGTGGGGCCTGGGTGGGATTGTGTTCGGCGCAGACTCAATGGGCCGAAGGGTCTCTTTCTGCAATGTCGGGTTCTATGATTGTGTGTAACCGGGAGTGTCAGTTCCTCTGGCACCGCGGAGGTAGACTGCTGACTGCGAGCACTCAGTGTACTGCTGTTGTGACGCTAAATAAAGGGATTCTGGTGAAGGGACCTCTGCCTTGGGAGGCTTAATACAGGTACACTGAGGGAGAATTTAGCCTGAGCAATGCATCTAAGCAGCACGTCTTTCAGACTGTGGGAGGAAATCTCAAGATTTGACTCTTAAATCGGCCTTGCAGGTGGAGGACTCTTAAATCGGCCTCGCAGGTGGAGGAGGTGGTCAAGAAGGCGTACAGTGTACTGGCCTTCATTAATCGAGGGATTGAGTTTAGGAGTCGGGAGGTAATGCTGAAACTTTATAAGACCCTTGTCAGGCCTCATTTAGAGTACTGTGCGCAGTTCTGGTCGCCTCACTATAGGAAAGACGTAGAAGCTATTGAAAGGGTGCAGAGGAGATTTACAAGGATGTTGCCTGGACTGGGAGGCATGCCTTATGAAGAGAGGTTGAGGGAGCTGGGACTCTTTTCCCTGGAGAGGCGAAGCTTGAGAGGCGACCTGATAGAAGTTTATAAAATGTTGAGAGGAATAGATAGGGTGGACTCTCAGAGGCTATTTCCCCGGGTTGAAATGGTCGCTACGAGAGGACACAGATTTAAGGTGCGGGGAGGGAAGTACAGAGGTGATGTCAGGGGTAAGTTTTTCACTCAGAGGGTGGTGAGTGAGTGGAATCGGCTGCCGTCATCGGTGGTGGAGGCGAACTCGCTGGGATCTTTTAAAAGACTTCTGGATGAGTATATGGGGTTTAATGGGATTGGGGGTTATAGATAGGTCTGTAGGTTGGTGGGGTTGATGTGATCGGCGCAACTCGAGGGCCGAAGGGCCTGTTTGTGCTGTAATGTTCTATGTTTCTATGAAACCGGAGCACCCGGAGGGAACCCACGCAGACACGGGGAGAAGGTGCAGACTCCACACAGACAGTGACCCAAGCCGGGAATCGAACCCGGGTCCCTGGCTCTGTGAGGCAGCAGTGCTAACCCGCTGTGCTGCCGAAATAGTTGAAATAGAAAGTATAAATTGCAGGGGTGTGGGGAAGGGAGGAAGTGGAATGAACTGGATGGGTTTTAAGAACATAAGAACATAAGAAATAGGAGCAGGAGTAGGCCATCTGGCCCTTCGAGCCAGCCCCGCCATTCAATAAGATCATGGCTGATCTGTCGTGACTCTGTCGTGATATCTGTCGTTATCTTATATACTTCTATCATGTCCCCTCTCAATCTCCGTCTTTCCAAGGAGAATAGTCCCAGTTTCTTCAACCTCTCCTCCAGGATGTTGCCTGTCCCCCCATGCCAGGCAACATCCTGGTAAACCTCCTCTGCACCCTTTCCAGAGGATCTACAAGCTAAGAATGTTTTTTGGGAATTCAAATACTGGTTCTCCTTTTGTTCCCACTATTTTAGACTAACCAGCCTATAGTTTCCTATTTGTTTCCCTTCTTCCTTGAATAGTGGTGTTATTTTTTTAAACAGCGGCGTAATATTAGCCATTTTCCAATTACAAAGAGTCATCCAGTCACGATGAGCCAAGTAGCCTCTTCTGTTTGATTCTATGATCTCTAACTGTCCACACGCACAGTGTCGATGGAGATCCGATAAATCTCAACCAACATTCTTGCGGCTAACCTGTGTTTGCTTTCCCCTGCTGTTCCAACGCTGACTGTCAGATTGCATTCAATAGCTGGAATGTTCCGGCAGTGTAACGAGTAGACGTTTCCTCCGCACTCTGAGCTTGAACTGGGGTGGGGGGGGGGGAAGAAAGTCCTGAGAAGTTTACAGCAGTAACCATGGCGATGGTGAAGAAAGACGTTGCCCGCGCGCCATCTTACCGTTCGTTCAGGCCAGACTCCCGCTGCAGCGAGGGCGGACAGTTTGGTGACCAGTCAGATCCCCGCTCACTGCAGCGGGATTGGGAAAATCCCGTTGGCGCGGATGGTCCAAGAATTCCGGTCTTTGTCTTCTATCGTCCGTGTTCCTTTCTAAAGGAAGGGAGGCTTGCATTTGTATAGCACCCTTCTCAACCGCAGCAAGTCCCAAATTGCTTTACAGCCAGTGAGTGGTGTACTTTTGTTGGCGTTTAGTCACTGTTGTAATGTACAGAATGTGGCTTCCAATTTGCACGTAGCAACGTCAAACAGCGCTGTGACAAGGACCCTTGTCAGGCCTCATTTGGAGTACTGTGCGCAGTTCTGGTCGCCTCACTATAGGAAAGACGTAGAAGCTATTGAAAGGGTGCAGAGGAGATTTACAAGGATGTTGCCTGGACTGGGAGGCATGCCTTATGAAGATAGGTTGAGGGAGCTGGGACTCTTTTCCCTAGAGAGGCGAAGGTTGAGAGGCGACCTGATAGAAGTTTATAAAATGTTGAGAGGAATAGATAGGGTGGACTCTCAGAGGCTATTTCCCCGGGTTGAAATGGTCGCTACGAGAGGACACAGATTTAAGGTGCGGGGAGGGAAGTACAGAGGTGATGTTAGGGGTAAGTTTTTCACTCAGAGGGTGGTGAGTGAATGGAATCGGCTGCCGTCATCGGTGGTGGAGGCAAACTCGCTGGGGTCTTTTAAAAGACGTCTGGATGAGTCTATGGGGTTTAATAGGATTGGGGGTTATAGATAGGTCTATAGATTGGTGGGGTTGATGTGATCGGTGCAACTCGTGGGCCGAAGGGCCTGTTTGTGCTGTAATGTTCTATGTTCTATGTAATGGCCAGAACATCAGCTTAAAGGCCCACTAACGCCTTGACTTTCTCAGCAGGCTAAGGGCATTCGCCATCCCAATGGCAGACAACCCAAAGGTTGTTTACTTCACGGGATGGTTCCCTGAAAGGCTTTGAACCAAAAAGTCATTTAAATCTCATGAAGGAAAAAAAATTCCCCAGACGGAGGAGAGCGGGGTGGAGTGGAGGGGTTGGAGTTGGGTAGGTGGTGGTAGAGGGTTATGGGGTGAACAGTTGGACGTGTAGGATTGGAGTCAGGGGACCAGGTCGCATGGGGGCAGGGGGAGGTTGGGTAGTCAGAGGTGTAGGGTGGGTAGATGGAACGGGGTTGGGAGGGGGGGGGGGGCGGTTGGGTCAGCAGGGTAGGCAGGTAGGTTGATGGGGGCGGTAGTTGGTAGGAGGGTCAGTCGATTGGGGGAACCTACCAGGTTGGGGTTGGGTGGTTAGGGGGTTAGGCAGGGCATGGGGTAGATTGGGGTTGGGTATGTGGCCAGGGGAGTAGATGGTTGGTTGGGTTGGGGTAGATGGGGGTAGGTTGGAGGTGGGTAGGCAGGGTTGAGGTAGGGAGGGTTGGGGTAGGGGAATGGGGTAGGTGAGCAGTAGGCCTGGGGTGGGATAGGCGGAGGGGGGGGGGGCGGGGGGTTAGGTGGCTGGGAGAGGGGAATTTAAAAGACGAGTGAGCAGCAGGAGATTCCTTGCTGGGGGAGTTTCTTTCCACAGGAAATTCCCACTGGCAGATCCACGGTCACCCGTCCTCAATGCGACCCGGATGACCCTGAACTCCCCTCACCCAGAGCATTCGCAACTTTTCATTTCCCTAGCGCCTGTCACACAGTGAAATACGCCAAGGCGCTTCCCAGGGGCAGCATCTGATCAAGGTGGCCACAGAAGGTGAGAGACCGGGTCATAGAACATAGAACATTACAGCGCAGAACAGGCCCTTCGGCCCACGATGTTGCGCCGACCAGTTACAAAACAATGACCCACTAGCCTAAACCAATCCCTTTTCGCCCATAAACCTATCCACAGATCTCTTAAATGCCCCCAAACTAGGCGCATTTACAACTGCAGCTGGCAGGGCATTCCAGTCCCTCACCACCCTCTGGGGAAAGAACCTACCCCTGACATCCGTCCTATAACTACCCCCCCTTAATTTAAAGTCGTGCCCCCTCGTGCTAGCTTTCTCCATCCTAGGAAAAAGGCTATCACTATCTACCCTGTCTAAACCTCTAATCATCTTATATGTTTCAATGAGATCCCCTCTTAGCCGCCTTCTTTCCAGCGAAAACAACCCCAAATCTCTCAGTCTCTCCTCATAGGATCTCCCCTCCATACCAGGCAACATCCTGGTAAACCTCCTCTGCACCCTCTCCAAAGCCTCCACATCCTTCCTGTAATGTGGGGACCAGAACTGCACACAGTACTCCAAGTGCGGCCGCACCAGAGTTGTGTACAGTTGCAACATGACGCTGCGACTCCTAAATTCAATCCCCCTACCAATAAACGCCAAGACACCGTATGCCTTCTTAACAACCTTATCTACTTGATTCCCAACTTTCAGGGATCTATGTACACATACACCTAGATCCCTCTGCTCCTCCACACTATTCAAAGTCCTCCCGTTAGCCCTATACTCGACACATCTGTTATTCCTACCGAAGTGAATTACCTCACACTTCTCCGCATTAAACTCCAGGGTCAGGTGACCAGAAGCTCGGTCACAAGGGGCGAGTTTTTGAGGGGCGCGGAGGAGGAGAGCGAGGCTGGGAGGTCTGGGGAGGGAACTCCAGAGCGTTGGGACAAAAGACCCTGCCGCCAAGGGCCGAGCGATGGAACGGAGATTAGTGCGGATGGTCTGGAGGAGGTTGCCAAGGTGACGATGGAGGAAGGCGATAAGTATCTCTGTGATGGGTGTGAACCCTGGTGGGAGTGAGAAATTCTCTCCCTGTCCGTACGAACTCGCTGAGCTCAGCAGGTTGGCTGGCCAAGGATGTTCAGAGATAAGTAGCTAAGGTGGTGAGATGGAGTTAGAAGAAAGAGCATCTTACTGGATGATGGGATAGGCTTGAGGGGGCCGAACGGTAGCGGCATGGTAGCACAGTGGGTTAGCACTGCTGCTTCACAGCTCCAGGGTCCTGGGTTCGATTCCCGGCTCGGGTCACTGCCTGTGTGGAGTTTGCACATTCTCCTCGTGTCTGCGTGGGTTTTCTCCGGGTGCTCCGGTTTCCTCCCACAGTCCAAAGATGTGCGGGTTAGGTTCGTTGGCTATGCTAAAATTGCCCCTTAGTGTCCTGGGATGTGTAGGTTAGAGGGATTAGCAGGTAAATGTGTAGGGATATGGGGATAGGGTCTGGGTGGGATTGTGTTCGGTGCAGACTCGATGGGCCGAAGGGCCTGTTTCTGCACTGTAGGGTTCTATGGTTCTATGGAACGGCCTTCCCCTTCTTTCTGAGTATCCGGCCCCAGGTTTGATAGCTCTTGCCCCAGGCAGGATAGGCTGAATGGCCTCCTTCAGTGTGTGTTGCCTTAGAATGAACTTTCCAATTAGCCCCAGTCCCACTGCTCTTTTCCCATAGCTGTGCAAATATTTTCTTTCTCAACTATTTATCCAGTTTCCTTCTGAAAGTTGCTATTGAAGCTCCCACCACCTTCCAGGCAGCACTTTCCA
>CM075727.1:5983006-6075506 GCA_037974335.1 Prionace glauca | reverse complement strand
TGTGTATATCTCACTGTGAAAGTGTGTGTGTATATATCTCTGTGTATATATCTCTGTGTGAGTGTGTATATCTGTATGTGTGTATATCTTTGTGTGAGTGTGTGTATATCTCTGTGAGTGTGTGTCTCTCTGTGAGTGTGTGTATAACTCTGTGTGAGTGTGTGTATATCGCTCTGTGTGAATGTGTTAATATGTGTGTGTGTGTATATTGCTCTGTGTGAATGTGTATATACGTGTGTGTGTATATCTCTGTGTGTGCATATCTGTGTGCATGTGTATATCCGTGTGTGTGTGTACATCTGTATGTGTGTATATCTGTGTGTGTGTGTGTATATCTGTGTGTGTGTGTACATCTGTATGTATCTCTGTGAATGTGTATATCTGAGTGTGTGAGTGTCTCTGTATGTATATCTGTCTGTGTGAACATGTGTATAACTGTGTGTGTGTGAATATCTGTGTGAGTTGTGTACATTCCTCTGTGTGTGTCTGTATATCTCTGTGTGTGTATGTGCATCTCTGTGTGAGTGTTTGTATATCTCTCTGTGTGAGTTGTGTGCATCTCTTTGTGTGTGTGTGTACATCTCTGTGTGTGTGTGTGTACATCTCTGTGTGTGTGTGTTTGTGTGTGTGTGTGAGTACATCTCTGTGTGTGTGTGTTTGTGTGTGTGTGTGTACATCTCTGTGTGTGTGTGTATGTCTCCGTGTGAGTGTGTGTACATCTGTGTGTGTGTGTACATCTCTGTGTGTGTACATCTGTGTGTGTGTGTGTGTACATCTCTGTGTGTGTATATCTCTGTGTGTGTGTGTGTGTACATCTGTGTGTGTATATAGCTCTCAGTGTGAGTGTGTGTACATCTCTGTGTGTGTATATCTGTCTCTGTGTGTGTGTACATCTCTGTGTATATCTCTCTCTGTGTGTGGGTGTGTGTACATCTCTGTGTGTGTGTACATCTCTCTGTGTGTGTGTGTGTATATCTTTCTGTGTGTGAGTGTGTGTACATTGTGTGTGAGTGTGTGTATATCTTTCTGTGTGTGAGTGTGTGTACATTGTGTGTGTGTACATCTCTCCATGTGTGTGAGTGGTCTGCATATGTACATCCTATTCTCCATGATCACGCCTTCCTGTTTCCAGTTCCTCATTCGCTGCTTTAGCCTCCAGACTGCGGAGAGAGCTGGTTTTTATTTGAGTCAGGAAGTCTGGCTGTAGACCCCGCAGCAAAGAGGAAACGAGGGTGGACCACCTCTTGAACTCACAAATAATGTGGAGCTCCAATGCGATTGGCGCATTGGCAAGGCTCAGTCCCATCTGACGCTCCCCAGACGGAATCTCGGCAATTCCCTCCCCCTCTTTCCCGCTACCCCCCACCCCCCGCCCCCCAAACAACCACCAAACATTGGAATTTTATGCTGCCTTCAATTATTAAGTGACGTTGGGGGAATTGTGATAATTGTGTTTGTTTGAAACAGTCGGGAGGCATTTGCAGCAGGGGCCAGAGTGTGGGATTTATCGGAACGAAACAAAGTGGGAGGGAGTAACTGTTCCGCTACTCTTTAATAGTCAGGTCCTGATTCAAACGAGACAAATCATTTTGTTTTGTCTCCTGGCCGAAAGATTTATTCTTTAGACTTTTAGAAATGCCTGGGGGGGGGGGGGAAAGGTCCAAGTGTTTAACAGCAAACACATAGTTAAACAGCGCAGTAAAACCCCAGGTTTTATATATATTTGGCACAAACACACCCCAGTGTTGTTGGTATGTTGTGCCGGTTTACATGTGTCTGAACTTCAGCGTCAGAAAAAGTTATTCAGTCTTCCCGGCTCGGAAACGCCAGCCTCAGCCAGTTTCCCACTCACTCATTACCAGATGCAGAAACTTCTTGTTTGAAAGTCCAGCCAAGATAAAAGCCTGAATCATGCAATCCCTGCAGTGCCGAAAGAGGCCCATCGACCCATCGGCGACAATCCCACCCAGGTCCCGTTTCCCCACAACCCCACCCACCCACCGCGCGTCGGGTGGATTGGCCATCCTGAATTGCCTCGGAGTGCCTCAGGGGGCGAGCGAGGGTAAACGCCTGGAGTTGTGGGGACAGAGGCCCGGGCGGGATTGTGTTAGGTGCAGACTCGATGGGCCGAATGGCTCCCCCTCCGGCATTCTGCAATCCCTCTGAACTGCACACTCCGGAAACAATTTAACGCGGACGATTAAACCAACCCGCACGTGTTTGGAGAGCGGGAGGGAACCGGAGCTCCCGGAGGAAACCCACACAGGCACGGGGAGAATGTACAGACTCCACACAGACACACAGGACTGAGCTGGGAATCGAACCTGGGCCCCTGGCGCTGTGAGGCAGCAGTGCTAACCGCTGTGCCACCCTGCATTTCGACATACCTTTTCATTTACCCGCTATGGAACTCGTGTTAAATTAAGCAGGATTACTCATTTTCCATTCCTCGTATTGTTACGCACTTTCTCAAGGTGCAAGAGGTTCTTTTTTTATTCATTCGTGGGACACGGGGTGGGTCCAGCATTTATTGCCCACCCCTAGTTGCCCTTGGAGGGCAGTTGAGAGTCAACCACATTGGCTGTGGCTCTGGAGTCACATGTAGGCCAGACCGGGGTAAGGACGGCAGATTTCCTTCCCTAAAGGGACATGGGTTTTTCCGACAATCGACAATAGTTTCACGGTCCTCAGTATCATAGAATCATAAGAGCGGAAGAGGCCCTTCGGCCCATCGAATCCACAGAGACACATAACACCTGAACTCCCACCTGTTCCTATGTGTCTACACTTGCCCTGTAGCCCTGAATGTTATGATGTGCCAAATGCTCATCCAGATACTTTTTAAAGGATGTGGGGCATCCCGCCTCCACCACCCTCCCGGGCAGCGCATTCCGGACCCTCACCACCCTCTGGGTAAAAAAGTTTTTCCTCAGGTCCCCCCCCAAACCTCCTGCCCCTCACCTTGAATCTGTGTCCTCTCATAACTGACCCTTCAACTAAGGGGGAACAGCCGCTCCTTATCCACTCTGTCCATGACCCTCATAATCTTGTACACCTCGATCAGGTCACCCCCTCAATCCTCTCTGCTCCAACAAAAACAACCCAAGCCCCTCCAACCTCTCTACATAAGTTAAATGTTCCACCCCAGGCAGCATCCTGGTGAATCCCCTCTGCACCCCCCTCCAGTGCAATCACATCCTTCCTATAATGTGGTGACCAGAACTGCACACAGTACTCCAGCTGTGTCCTCACCAAAGTTCTACACAACTCCAACAGGACTTCCCTGCCTTGTAATCTGTGCCTCGATTGATAAAGGCACGTGTCCCAATCTGCCTTTTTCACCACCCTGCTAACACGCCCTTCCACCTTCAGAGATCTGTGGACAAACACGGCAAGGTCCCTTTGTTCCTCAGAACTTCCTGGTGTCCCCCCATTCATTGAGTAATTTCTTGTCAAATTACTCCTTCCAAAGTGTATCACCTCACACTTTTCAGGGTTAAATTCCATCTGCCCCTTTGACCTCTCTGTCTATAGCCTCCGTCTCACTGTTAACCACCCGTCCAATCCTTGTGTCATTCAAAAACTTACTAATCCTACCCCCGACATAGTCATCAACATCATTTATGTAAATGATGAATAATCAGGAACTCAACACAGATCCCTGTGGTACACCACTGGACATTGGTTTCCAGTCACTAAAACAGCCTTAGACGTGACCCTCTGTCTCCTACAACTGAGTAAAAAGTCTGACAACACCAGGTTTTAGTCCAACCTATTTATTTGGTGTTGTCAGACTTTTTACTGTGTTTACGCCAGTCCAACGCCGGCATACCCACATCATCCTACAACTGAGTCAATTTTGAATCCACTTTATCAGATTACCCTGTATCCCGCGTGAATTTACCCTCTTTACAAGCCTCCCATGTGGAACTTTGTCAAAGGCTTTACTGAAAGCCATATAAACTCCATCAACTGCAGTACCCTCATCGACACACCTGGTCACCTCCTCAAAAAATTCTATTAAATCTGTTAAGACATGACCTCCCTCTATTGAGGCCATGTTGACTATCCCTCATCAAGGTTTGTCTCTCCAAGTGGAGATAGATGCTCTCCTTCAGAAGTAGATTCTTAATTCCAGATTTTTTTTTTAATGGAATTCAAATTCACTCTCTGCCGCGGCGGGATTTGAACACGGGTCCCCAGAACATTGGCTGAGTTAGCCGGTTAATAATCCAGTGATAAAAATCACTCAGCCGTCACCTCCTGGAAGGGGTGGGAAGCTGTGTTTAGCACGAGGGCACTGAGCTACTGCCTGTGCCTGGTGTAGATCTGGAGTGTTTGAGCTGACACATACAGAACCAGGAGCGACGCTCTCCGCACTGTCTAAACTGTCCAGCAACTTGTGACTACCAAGAGCTGCGGAAGTCCACAGGTGTCTGGGTGCTTTGCCCCCCACTTCCCTGGCAGGATCAGCACGCTCCAATCCAGCCCAATATTTATTGCCCATCCCTATTGCCTTTGAGAAGGCGGTGGTGAACTGATGCCAGCTTGAGTACAGCTGAGTGGCTTGTTAGGGCCATTTAAGGGTCGAGGAACGAGAGAGGCAATGGCCCAGTGGTATTATCGCTAGATTATTAATCCAGAAACCCAGCTAATGTTCTGGGTTCGAATCCCGCCACAGCAGATGGTGGAATTTGAAATTCAATAAAAGATATCTGGAATTGAGAACCTACTGATGACCATCAAATCATTATCGGAAAAGCCCACCTGGTTCACTGATGTCCTTTAGGGAAGGAAATCTGCCGTCCTTACCCAGTCTGGCCTACAGAGCCACAGCAATGTGGTTGACTCTCAACTGCCCTTCAAGGGGCAACTAGGGATGGGCAATAAATGCTAACCCAGACAGCAACACCCATGTCCCACAAATGATGTGGGTGTTGGTGACGAAGGTCGGTGGTGTTGTGGATGGTCTGGAAGGATGTCAAAAGTTGCAGCAGGACATAGATAGGATGCAGGAATGGGCGAAGAAGTGGCAGATGGACTTCAACGCGGATAAATGTGTAGTCGTCCATTTCGGCAGAACCAACGGGATGAACGAGTACACTATTAAGGGCAGGGGTCTTAGTAGCGTTGAAGAGCAGAAGGATCTCGGGGTCCGGGTTCACAGGACTCTTAAATCGGCCTCGCAGGTGGAGGAGGTGGTCAAGAAGGCGTATGGTGTACTGGCCTTCATTAATCGAGAGATTGAGTTTAGGAGTCGGGAGGTAATGCTGCAACTTTACAGGACCCTCGTCAGGCCTCATTTGGAGTACTGTGCGCAGTTCTGGTCGCCTCACTATAGGAAAGACGTAGAAGCTATTGAAAGGGTGCAGAGGAGATTTACAAGGATGTTGCCTGGACTGGGAGGCATGCCTTATGAAGATAGGTTGAGGGAGCTGGGACTCTTTTCCCTGGAGAGGCGAAGGTTGAGAGGCGACCTGATAGAAGTTTATAAAATGTTGAGAGGTATAGATAGGGTGGACTCTCAGAGGCTATTTCCCTGGGTTGAAATGGTCGCTACGAGAGGACACAGATTTAAGGTGCGGGGAGGGAAGTACAGAGGTGATGTTAGGGGTAAGTTTTTCACTCAGAGGGTGGTGAGTGAATGGAATCAGCTGCCGTCATCGGTGGTGGAGGCGAACTCGCTGGGGTCTTTTAAAAGACTTCTGGATGAGTATATGGGGTTTAATGGGATTGGGGGTTATAGATAGGTCTATAGATTGGTGGGGTTGATGTGATCGGCGCAACTCGAGGGCCGAAGGGCCTGTTTGTGCTGTAATGTTCTATGTTCTATGTTGCTGGCTGGGCCAGCATTTATTGCCCATCCCCAGTTGCCCCTAAAGCTCAGTGTCTCACTCGGCCATTGCAGAGAGCTTTTAATTTTTAAAATTGAGTTCAGATTTCTCAGTCTACCATGGTGGGATTCGAACCTGGGTGCCCAGAGCATTACCCCGGGTCTCTGGGTTGCACAATACCACTGTGCATTCCCGATTCTCACTGGGTGAAATGTATTTTTCTCAAGCCCCCTCCAAACCCCCTGCCCCTCACCTTAAAATTATCCCCCCTTGTTATTTATCCCCAAGCAAAGGGGAACAGCTGCTTCCTATCCACCCTGTCCATACCCCTCATATTTTTATACGCCTCCTGTCCCCCCCACAGCCTTCTCCGCTCTGTAGAAAACATCCTCCACCTCTCATTTCTCTAAACTCCACTGAGTGTACACCCAGAATGTTGGAACAGGCTCAGTGGGCTGGATGGTCCACTCCTGTTCCCATGCACCAGTTTCCCTCTCTCCCTCAGCTGGCAATCTTTGACACAAAAGGCATTTGCAGAGTGTGGGAACGAGTTTAACATTTGGGGCACAGCGTAAGACATCCAACTCCAGGAAATCTGAGGCGCCATGTTGGCACAGTGGTTGGCACCGCTGCCTCACGGCGCCAGGAACCCAAGCTCAATTCCAGCCTCGGGTCACTGTCTGGGGTGGAGTTTTGTCCATTCTCCCCGTGTCTGCACGGGTTTCCTCCGAGAGCTCCGGTTTCCTCCCACACTCCAAAGATGTGTGGGTTAGGTGGAATGTCAGTGGGGTCAACAGAGTGAATGCTTGGGGTTATGGAGATAGAACCGGAGTGGGATTGTGGTTGGTGCAGACTTGATGGGCCGAATGGCATCTTTCTGCATGTGATGTGGAGATGCAGGTGTTCTGGCCTTGCAAAATCCTACTTATTCTCTTGGCTTGAGACAATTCACGTCTCTTTCGCCTGTTCTTACCCCTCCCTCCACTCATACTGTCTGTACCTGTAAAGACTTGATTACCTGTGAAGACTCGCATTCCACCGGGCGGCACGGTAGCACAGTGGTTAGCACTGCTGCTTCACAGCTCCAGGGTCCTGGGTTCAATTCCCGGCTCGGGTCACTGCCTGTGTGGAGTTTGCACATTCTCCTCGTGTCTGCGTGGGTTTTCTCCGGATGCTCCGGTTTCCTCCCACAGTCCAAAGATGTGCGGGTTAGGTTCATTGGCTATGCTAAAATTGCCCCTTAGTGTCCTGGGATGTGTAGGTTAGAGGGATTAGCAGGTAAAATGTGTAGGGATATGGGGATAGGGTCTGGGTGGGATTGTGTTTGGTGCAGACTCGATGGGCCGAAGGGCCTGTTTCTGCACTGTAGGGTTCTATGCATCAACCATTATTTTGCCATTGAGTCTGTGTCTATATATGCCAAGTTTGTGAACCCAACTCTTCATCCACCTGGTGAAGGGGCAGCGCTCCGAAAGCTCGTGATTCCAAATAAACCTGTTGGACTTTAACCTGGTGATGTGAGACCACTGACTGTGCTCCTTCTGCACTGTAGGGATTCCACGATAACGGCCCAAATCTTGCTGCCCTTCACACCGGCGGGATCTTATGGTTCCGCTAATGCCACACCCCTGCCTCGGCGTTCCTGGCAGCGGGGAGTCCGTTCAACGGGAAATCCCTTTGGTAACGGTGGGGCTGTAAGATCCCACCTTGAGCGAGAACGTGATGCTGCGAAACACACTGCGGAGAGAATGGAAAATCTCACCCATTAGGTTGGGGACTGGCAGCAGTGAGTTCTTTGAAAGAGCGGCCCAATTAGGCCCAGTCTCTGCTTTTTCCCTCGGTCACCCTGTAAATCTTGCAGTATTTATCTGATTTCCTTTTGGAAACTGCAGTGGAATCTGTTTCCCCTTGCCCCTGCGGGCAGCATCTTCCAGCTTACAACAACCCTGCTGTGTTCCATTGCTTTCCCTTGTGTTGCCTCTGGTTCATTTGCCAATCTCAACTTGCCAATCATTTGCCAAGGGCTATGGGGAGCAGGCGGGTAAGTGGAACTGATCCACTTCAGATCAGCCATGATCTCATTGAATGGCGGGGCAGGCTCGAGGGGCTGGATGGCCTACTCCTGCTCCTATTTCTTATGTTCTAATCACCTTAAATCTTCCCTTAACCTTCTGCACTCTAAGGAGAACAACCTTGACATGAGTGTGGAGATAATAGATGGCTGGGTTGTAGGTTATTTTGGCTTTGAGGGAAGACAAGAAGTTGCATTTGTGCAAAGTGAGTTATAAAATCCTACAGTGCAGAAGGAGGCCATTTGGCCCATTGAGTCTGCGCCAACCACAACCCCACCCAGGCCCTTTCCCCATTACTCCATGCATTTACCCTCGCTAATCCCCCTGACACTAATGTAGCAAGGCCAATCCACCTAACCTGCACACCTTTGGAGTGTGGGGGCAAACCGGAGCATCCGGAGGAAACCCAGGCAGAGACGGGGAGAATGTGCAGACTCCACACAGACAGTGACCCAAGCCGGGGATCGAACCCGGGTCCCTGATGCCGTGAGGCAGCAGTGCTAACCCACTGTGCCAGCCACTGTTTGTTTGACCTGTTTGTGTTCTCACAAGGGGACACCAGCTAACAGCTCGGTCAAGAGGGTACGTTTTGAAGAGCGTCTTAATGGGGGAGAGTGAGGCACAGAAATCGCGGGAGGGAGTGTCAGAGCTTAGTGCCCAGGAAGCTGAGGGCACAGCCCACCCATAGGGGTGTGGTGGAATTTGGGATTACTCAAGTGGATGGAATTGGAGAAGTTCAGACCTCAGTGATCCCCAGTGGCCCTCCGCAGACTCCAGTTTTGGGGCCATTGGTGTTTGTTGGATATATTAATGATTTGGACTTAAGTGTGGGAGTTATGATTGGGAAACTTGCAGATGACACAATCGTGGCTGTGTAGTTGACAGTGAAGAGGATAACTGTGTCGACTCCGGAAAGATATTTACCAGAACGATAGGGAGTGGGATAGCTCGAACTTGGGTTCGGACATAGCTCGGCATAACATCGAGGGCTGAAGGGCCTGTACTGTGCTGTACTGTTCGATGTTGTATATTAGTGCATCGGTTGAGTGGACATAAGAACATAAGAAATAGGAGCAGGAGTAGGCCATCTGGCCCTTCGAGCCTGCCCTGCCATTCAATAAGATCATGGCTGATCTGTCGTGGCTCAGCTCCACCTTCCCGCCCTCTCCCCATAACCCTTAATCCCCTCTCTTATCAAAAACCCATCAACCCGCGTCTTAAAAATATTTAGTGAGGCAGCCTCCACCACTTCAACGGGCAGAGAATTCCAGAGATTCACCATCCTTTGAATGAAGAAGTTCCTCCTCAACTCTGTTCTAAACCGCCTCCCTTTTACCTTGAGGCTGTGCCCCCTAGTCCTACTGTCTAGGACGGAGAAGTAGCAAATGGAATTCAGTCCGGAAAAGCGTGAGGTGATGCATTTGGGGGGGGGATAAACAAAGCAAGGAAATTCTCAATAATTCTCAATAGTTCTTCGATAATGTGACTGAACACATTGACGAAGGAAGTGCCGTGGACGTAGTGTACATGGACTTCAGCAAGGCTTTTGATAAGGTCCCCCATGCAAGACTTCTTGAGAAGGTGAGAGGGCATGGGATCCAAGGGCCTTTGGCCTTGTGGATCCAGAACTGGCTTGCCTGCAGAAGGCAGAGAGTGATTGTGGATGGGTCTTTTTCGGAATGGAGGTCAGTCACCAGTGGGGTGCCCCAGGGATCTGTTCTGAGGCCCTTGCTGTTTGTCATTTTCATAAATGACCTGGATGAGGAAGTGGAGGGATGGGTTAGCAAGTTCGCTGATGACACGAAGGTCGGCGGTGTTGTGGATGGTCTGGAAGGATGTCAAAAGTTGCAGCAGGACATAGATAGGATGCAGGAATGGGCGGAGAAGTGGCAGATGGACTTCAACGCGGATAAATGCGTAGTCGTCCATTTCGGCAGAACCAACGGGATGAACGAGTACACTATTAAGGGCAGGAGTCTTAGTAGCGTTGAAGAGCAGAAGGATCTCGGGGTCCGGGTTCACAGGACTCTTAAATCGGCCTCGCAGGTGGAGGAGGTGGTCAAGAAGGCGTATGGTGTACTGGCCTTCATTAATCGAGGGATTGAGTTTAGGAGTCGGGAGGTAATGCTGCAACTTTACAGGACCCTCGTCAGGCCTCATTTGGAGTACTGTGCGCAGTTCTGGTCACCTCACTATAGGAAAGACGTAGAAGCTATTGAAAGGGTGCAGAGGAGATTTACAAGGATGTTGCCTGGACTGGGAGGCATGCCTTATGAAGATAGGTTGAGGGAGCTGGGACTCTTTTCCCTGGAGAGGCGAAGGTTGAGAGGCGACCTGATAGAAGTTTATAAAATGTTGAGAGGAATAGATAGGGTGGACTCTCAGAGGCTATTTCCCGGGTTGAAATGGTCGCTACGAGAGGACACTGATTTAAGGTGCGGGGAGGGAAGTACAGAGGTGATGTTAGGTGTAAGTTTTTCACTCAGAGGGTGGTGAGTGAATGGAATCGGCTGCCGTCATCGGTGGTGGAGGCGAACTCGCTGGGGTCTTTTAAAAGACTTCTGGATGAGTATATGGGGTTTAATGGGATTGGGGGTTATAGATAGGTCTATAGATTGGTGGGCTTGATGCGATCGGCGCAACTCGAGGGCCGAAGGGCCTGTTTGTGCTGTAATGTTCTATGTTCTATGTTCTATAAACGGGGAGGTATTGAGAGGAACCTTGGAGTGAATGTCCACCGGTCCCTGAAAGTGGCAGGAGAAGGTGGGAAAGAAAGGGGGCACGTTTTCCTTTGGGCGATGTATTACTTACGGGGCGAAAAACTGCAGCAGGCGACGGTGCAGAGGGACCTCGGGGTCCTTGTGCATGAGTCGCAAAAACCCAGCCTGCAGGTGCAGCAGGTGGTCAGGAAGGCGAATGGGATGCTGGCCTTCATAGCGAGGGGGATTGAATATAAAAGTAGGGAGGTCTTGCTGCAGCTGTATAGGGCATTGGTGAGGCCGCAGCTGGAGTACTGTGTGCAGTTTTGGGCGCCGCACCTGTGCAAGGATATTTTGGCCTTGGAGGGAGTGCAGAGGAGGTTTACTAGGCTGATACCGGAGTTGAGGGGGTTGAGCTATGAGGAGAGGCTGAATAAACTGGGTAATTATGAGGCTATTAGGAGAGAATTAGGAAGCATTGGTTGGAATGGGAGATTACAGGGACTGGGAACATCCGAGATGTGGAGATTTTTCAAGGAGCAGCTATTGCGGGTCTGTGATAAGTATATCCCTGTCAGGCAAGGAGGATTTGGTAGGCCCAGGGAACCGTGGTGCACCAAAAAAGTTGATTCGTTGGTTAGGAAGAAAAAGGAGGCTTATGTTCGGATGAGGCTTGAGGGCTCAGGTAGTGCATTAGAAAGTTTTAGATTGGCTAGGAGGGAGTTGAAGAGGGAGTTAAGAAGGGCTAAAAGAGGGCATGAGATGATTTTGGCTGATAGGATTAAGGAGAACCCTAAGGCGTTTTACAGGTATGTCAAGAACAGAAGGTTGGTTAGGACAAGATTAGGGCCAGTTACAGACAGTAGAGGGAAGTTGTGTGTGGCACCGGAGGAGATTGGAGAGGCGTTGAACCAATATTTCTCTTCGGTGTTCACGCAAGGGGACAGGAATGTAGCTGAGGAGGACACTGGGGTGCAGGGGTGTGTAATAGATAGTATTGCAGTTGATACGGGGGATGTGCTGGATATTTTAGAGGGATTGAAAATAGATAAGTCCCCTGGTCCAGATGGGATTTACCCTAGGATTCTTTGGGAGGCAAGAGGGGTGATTGCGGAGCCTCTGGCTCTGATCTTCAGGTCGTCGTTAGTCTCTGGTATAGTACCAGAAGATTGGAGGACAGCAAATGTTGTCCCATTGTTTAAGAAGGGGAGAAGGGACTTCCCTGGGAATTATAGACCGGTGAGTCTTACTTCTGTGGTGGGTAAGGTTTTGGAAAGGATTATTAGAGACAGGATTTATAGTTATTTGGAAAGTAATGAGTTGATTAGAGACAGTCAGCATGGTTTTGTAGCGGGTAGGTCATGCCTTACTAACCTTATCGAGTTCTTTGAGAAAGTGACCAAAGAGGTGGATAGGGGTAAGGCAGTTGATGTGGTATATATGGATTTTAGCAAGGCGTTTGATAAGGTTCACCATGGTAGGCTTCTGCAGAAAATGCAGATGTATGGGATTGGGGGTGATCTAGGTAATTGGATCAGGAATTAGCTAGCAGATAGGAGACAGAGGGTGGTGGTTGATGGGAAATATTCGTCATGGAGTTCGGTTACAAGTGGTGTGCCTCAGGGATCTGTTTTGGGGCCACTGCTGTTTGTAATTTTTATTAATGATCTGGATGAGGGTATAGTTGGGTGGATTAGTAAGTTTGCTGATGACACCAAAGTCGGAGGTGTGGTAGATTGTGAGGAAGGGTGTCATAGTTTGCAGGATGACTTAGAAAGGTTGCAGAGCTGGGCTGAGAGGTAGCGGATGGAGTTTAATGAGGAGAAGTGTGAGGTAATTCATTTCGGTAGGAATAACAGATGTGTTGAGTATAGGGCTAACGGGAGGACTTTGAATAGTGTGGAGGAGCAGAGGGATCTAGGTGTATGTGTACATAGATCCCTGAAAGTTGGGAATCAAGTAGATAAGGTTGTTAAGAAGGCATACGGAGTTTTGGCGTTTATTGGTAGGGGGATTGAATTTAGGAGTCGCAGCGTCATGATGCAACTGTACACATCTCTGGTGCGGCCGCACTTGGAGTTTTGTGTGCAGTTCTGGTCCCCACATTACAGGAAGGATGTAGAGGCTTTGGAGAGGGTGCAGAGGAGGTTTACCAGGATGTTGCCTGGTATGGAGGGGAGATCCTATGAGGAGAGATTGAGAGATTTGGGGTTGTTTTCGCCGGAAAGAAGGCGGCTAAGAGGGGATCTCATTGAAACATATAAGATGATTAGAGGTTTAGACAGGGTAGATAGTGATAGCCTTTTTCCTAGGATGGAGAAAGCTAGCACGAGGGGGCACGATTTTAAATTAAGGGGGGGTAGTTATAGGATAGATGTCAGGGATAGGTTCTTTACCCAGAGGGTTGTGAGGGACTGGAATGCCCTGCCAGCTGCAGTTGTAAATGCACCTAGTTTGGGGGCATTTAAAAGATCTGTGGATAGGTTTATGGATGAAAAGGGATTGGTTTAGGCTAGTGGGTCATTGTTTTGTAACTGGTCGGCGCAACATCGTGGGCCGAAGGGCCTGTTCTGCGCTGTAATGTTCTATGTTCTATGTTAAACTAGGCTTGTACTCGTTAGAGTTTAGAAGAATGAGGGGAGATCTCATTGAGACATATAAGATGATGAATGGGATGAATAGGATAGAGATGGAGAGAATCTTCCCACTCAGAAAGGACAGTAGGACTCGGGGGCACAGCCTCAAGATAAAGGGGGGGCGGTTTAGAACGGAGTTGAGGAGGAATTTCTTCACTCAAAGGGTGGTGAATCTCTGGAATTCTCTGCCCATTGAAGTGGTGGAGGCTGCCTCGCTAAATATTTTTAAGAAACGGGTTGATGGGTTTTTGATAAGAGAAGGGATTAAGGGTTATGGGGAGAGGGCGGGAAGGTGGAACTGAGCCACGACAGATCAGCCATGATCTTATTGAATGGCGGGGCAGGCTCGAAGGGCCAGATGGCCTACTCCTGCTCCTATTTCTTATGTTCTTATTGAATACGGAAGCAGGGAGGTCCTGCTGGAACTGGGTAGAATGCTGGTTGGGTCACAGCTGGAATTTTGTGTACGGTTCTGGTCACCCACATTACAGGAAGGACATGGTTGCAAAGGAGATGAACAGGAATGTTGCCAGGGCTTGAAAACTGCAGCTGTGAGGAGCGGTCGGATTGGTTAGGGTTGTTTTCCTTGGAACAGAGGAAGCTGCGGGATGACCTAGTTGCGGTGTACGGAGTTATGAGGGGCCGAGACAAGGTAGACAGGAAAGACTTGCCTCCCCTGAGCTGAGAGCTCAATACCACAAATTGAAGGCGATTGATGGAGGGATTAGAGGGGACATGAGGATGAATCCTTGAGGGTAGTGGGTGTCTGGAATGGATGCCTCAACTCGTTTCTAATCCGGATCTGTGTCTGAGATGCCGGAACCTGCGAGCTCACGGACTGAGAGCTGGAAAGTGGGACAGGAAAGGAGCAGCTCCTTTATTTTTTCTCTTTTTTGGCCAGTGCAGCCACGATGGGCTGAATGGCCTCTTTCTGTGCAGCTTTCTCTATCGCAGCGAATCGTAGGACTGGGGAGGGGGAGAGGAAAGGACATGGAGGGATAGGAGGAACCAAAGGAAAAACTGCTGGAAAATCTCAGCGGGTCTGGCAGCATCTGGAAGTAAGAAGTCTCACAACACCAGGTTAAAGTCCAACAACAGTCCTGTTGAACCTCAACCTGGTCTAGTGAGACTTTTTACAGCGTTTACCCCAGTCCAATGCCGGTATCTCCATATCAGCATCTGTACGGAGAGAAAAGAGCTGAGGTTTCGAGTCCAGGTGACCCTTTGTCAAAGCCAAAAGGCAGAGAAAGTGGGAGATATTTATACAGCAGTGGGGAGGGAATGGAAGATGAGTCATAGCCACAGGAACCAGGGGAAAGGCTGCTAATGGCAGCCCATAGAAAGAATAGAGGGTGTGAGTGGCCAAACGGCAGTGAAATCAGAGGACAAGCGGTGACAGATGGAGATGTGGGGGAGAGAGGTAAAATTGAGAAAAAGGGGAAAGGGGGAAGCAAAGTGGAGAAAAGGGAAGGAAAGGGGGGGGGATGAAACAAGGGGAAAGAGTCAGTGGGAGGGAGAAAAAGGAGGATTATTTCCCACAGTGACCATGTTGCTCACAAACCATTGCAATAATTGCAGTTGTGTCTATCTACGCGGAGTGTAATGAATTTGTGGAACTTGCTGCAGTGAATCATTTCACACTGCTTATTAAAGCAACATACTGCAGATGCTGGAAATCTGAAAAATGCTGGATAATCTCAACATGCCTGGCAACATCTGTGGAGGAAAGAGAGAAACAGAGTCCATGTTTCAAGCACATTCCTCCAGTTCTGGCGAAGCGTTGTTTAGATTGATTTCTGGCTTGGGTCACTGTCTGTGTGGAGTCTGCACATTCTCCCCGTGTCTGCGTGGGTTTCCTCCGGGTGCTCCGGTTTCCTCCCACAGTCCGAAAGATGTGCGGGTTAGGGTGCATTGGCCGTGCTAAATTCTCCCTCAGTGTATCCGAACAGGCGCAAGAGTGTAGCGACCAAGGGATTTTCACACTAACTTCACTAATGTAAGCCTACTTGTGACACTAATAAACCTTAAAACTTCTCAAGAACATTAACTCGGTTCCTCTCTCCACTGATACTGTCAGACCTGCTGAGCTTTTCCAGCAGTTTTCTGTTTTCACTTCAGATTTCCAGTATCTGCACTATCTTGCTTTTATTTGACTCAATAATAGAAGGGGTGGCACGGTAGCACAGTGGTTAGCACTGCTGCTTCACAGCTCCAGGGTCCTGGGCTCGATTCCTGGCTTCACTGTCTGCGTGGAGTTTGCACATTCTCCTTGTGTCTGCATGGGTTTCCTCTGGTTTTGTCCCACAGTCCAAAGATGTGCAGGTTAGGTTTGCTTAGCTGTGATAAAATTGCCTCTTAGTGTCATGATTTGCAGAGATGGCAGGTAAAATATGTAGGGATAAGGGGTGCCTGGGTGGGATTGTGGTTGGTGCAGACTCAATGGGCCGAATGGCCTCTTTCTGCACTGTAGGGTTTCAATGATTCTTTGACCCTTTTCTTCCCAAGTGCCATTCGAGAAGATCAACAAATTCTGACCTTCTCCCATAGAATCCCTACAGTTTAGCGGGAGGCCATTCAGCCCATCGAGCCTGCACTGACTATCTGACGGAGCATCTTATACAGACCCTCCCCTCCACCCTATCCCCATAACCCCATGCATTTACCATGGTTAATCCCCCTAACCTGCCCATCTTTGGGCACTAAAGGGCAATTTAGCACAGCCAATCCACCTATCCTGCACATCTTAGAACATAAGAACATAAGAAATAGGAGCAGGAGTAGGCCATCTAGCCCTTCGAGCCTGCCCCGCCATTCAATAAGATCATGGCTGATCTGTCGTGGCTCAGTTCCACATTCCGGCCCTCTCCCCATAACCGTTAATCCCCTCTCTTATCAAAAACCCATCAACCCGCTTCTTGAAAATATTTAGCGAGGCAGCCTCCACCACTTCAACGGGTAGAGAATTCCAGAGATTCACCACCCTTTGAGTGAAGAAGTTCCTCCTCAGCTTGGGATGGGATGCTGGCCTTCATAGCGAGGGGGATTGAATATAAAAGTAGGGAGGTCTTGCTGCAGCTGTATAGGGCATTGGTGAGGCCGCAGCTGGAGTACTGTGTGCAGTTTTGGGTGCCGCACCTGCGCAAAGATATTTTGGCATTGGAGGGAGTGCAGAGGAGGTTTACGAGGCTGATACAGGAGTTGAGGGGGTTGAGCTATGAGGAGAGGCTGAATAAACTGGGCTTGTACTTGTTAGAAGAATGACGGGAGATCTCATTGAGACGTATAAGATGATGAATGGGATGGATAGGATAGAGGTGGAGAGACTCTTCCCGCTCAAAAAAGACAGTAGGACTAGACACAGCCTCAAGATAAAAGGGGGGCGGTTTAGAACAGAGTTGAGGAGGAACTTTTTCACTCAACGGGTGGTGAATCTCTGGAATTCTCTGCCCGTTGAAGTGGTGGAGGCTGCCTCGCTAAATATTTTTAAGAAGCGGGTTGATGGGTTTTTGATAAGAGAGGGGATTAAGGGTTATGGGGAGAGGGCGGGAATGTGGAACTGAGCCGTGACAGATCAGCCACGATCTTATTGAATGGCGGGGCAGGCTCGAAGGGCCAGATGGCCTACTCCTGCTCCTATTTCTTATGTTCTTATCCCGTAAATAGTTTTTTTAAAAACCTGGAAGTATTTCGGCCGTTCCTTCATTGTTGTTGGGTCAAAATTCTGGCGCTCTCTCCCTAACGGCACGGTGGTTGTACCGACACATGGGGACTGCAGCGGGTTCAAGAAGGCAGCTCACCACCACCTCCTCAAGGGCAATTAGGGATGGGCAATAAATGCCAGCCTAGCCAGTTACTCCCACAGTCCAGTGAAAGAATACAGTTTAAAGAAGATAATCAAAGGGCAATTGAGAAATAGTGTTCATGTCAAATCCAAACTCTAATCAGTTTTGAAAAGCATGTTCCTGATCGCTGAAGTTTTATTCCACATGGGGAGGAATTGTGGGGAGGTGACAGAGAGGGGACTTTGTGTTAACCTGTCCCTAAAGAGTCTCCAAACAGCATGCACCAATGAAAAGATTAAATTAGATGATTTATTTTGTGTAAATTTGCGAATATTATTTGACGATAATATGAATGAGGAAGCCATTAAAACAATTAATCCTAATTAATTAAATTTCACAGAACAGATTGTGTGTCCTCGCACTCCAGTTCCTCAGCGCTTGCTTCCGCGTTGCTGTTATTGGGTGATGGAAGTTGTATATCAGGAGGAACTCTTAACGCTCTCACTATTAAGTTTCCCTTTCTCCATGGCCGTTTCCTTCAGTCCCTACAATCATGCAGCCTACAAGGGTTTGACGCACTATGCCTGTGCTGTCTCCTTGATGGAACTATCCAATTAGCCACACAGTGCAGAAAAGACCCTTCGGCCCATCAAGTCTGCACCGACTATAACTACCACTAAAGGCTTGCTAATCCTCCACTTGTCTCAATCCCTGAATGTTATGATGCTTCAAGTGCTTATCCGAACATTTTTTAAAGGATGTAAGGTTTCCTGCCTCCACCACCTTCTCAGACAGCGCATTCCTGATTCCCACCACACTCTGAGTGAAAAAGCATTTTCTCAAATCCCCTCTACATCATCCCCTCATCCTCACCCCTTGGACAGTCAGAGGCTTCAGACCCTCTGTTTCCCAGGGCTGAAATGGCTGCCACAAGAGGACACAGGTTTAGGGTGCTGGGGAATTGGTACAGAGGAGCTCGAACATAGAACATTCCAGCGCAGTACAGGCCCTTCGGCCCTCGATGTTGCGCCGACCAGTGGAACCAATCTAATGACCCTCTAACCTAAACCATTCCAATCTTATCCATGTGCCTATCCACTGACCATTTGAACGCCCTTAAAGTTGGCGAGTCCACAACTGCTGCAGGCAGGGCATTCCACGCCCTTACTACCCTCTGAGTAAAGAACCTACCTCTGACATCCGTCCTATAATTACCACCCCTCAATTTAAAGCTACGCCCCCTCGTGTTAGCCATCACCATCAGAGGAAAAAGGCTCTCACTGTCCACCCTATCTAACCCTGTCAGGGTTAGGGGTAGGTAGAGATGTCAGGGGTAGGTTTTTCACTCAGAGAGTGGTGGGTGTGTGGAATGGGTTGCCAGCAACAATAGAAACCATAGAAAAATCCAGCTCGGAAACAGGCCTTTTGGCCCTCCTTGTCTGTGTCGAACTGTTTTTTGCCTCGTCCCACTGACCTGCACTTGGACCATATCCCTCCACACCCCCTCTCATCCATCAACCCGTCCCGAGTTTTTCTTAAAATGTTAAAAGTGACCCCGCATTTATCACTTTATCCAGGAGCTCATTCCACACTCCCACCACTCTCTGCGTGAAGAAGCCCCCCTTCATAAGAACATAAGAAATAGGAGCAGGAGTAGGCCATCTGGCCCTTCGAGCCTGCCCCGCCATTCAATAAGATCATGGCTGATCTGTCGTGGCTCAGTTCCACTTTCCCGCCCTCTCCCCATAACTCTTAATCCCCTCTCTTATCAAAAACCCATCAACCCGTTTCTTGGTGGAGTGGATTCGATAGGGTCTTTTAAGAGACTTTTAGATAAGTGCATGGACCTTAAGATAGAGGGTTATAGGTAAGCCTAGTAATCTCTAAGGTAAGGGACATGTTCAGCACAACTTTGTGGGCTGAAGGGCCTGTATTGTGCTGTAGTTTTTCTATGTTCTAAAACTCTATGATTGACCCCTTAACCAAGGGGAACAGCTGCTGTCTACTCACCCTGTCCATACCCTTCATAATGTTACACGCCTCAATCATGTCCCCCCTCAGCCTTCTCTGCTCCAGAGAAAACAATCCAAGTCTATCCGGTTTCTCTTTATCTCGTCATACGCTCCATTACAGGAATCATTCTGGTGCATCTCCTCTGTACCCTCTTTGGTGCTATCACATCCTTCCTACACTGTGCACAGTACTCCAACTGTGGCCTGACCAACATTCTGTACAACTCCAACATCACTGGGTTAGCACTGCTGTTAGCACGGCGCCAGGGACCCAGGTTCGATTCCCGGCTTGGGTCACTGTCTGTGCGGAGTCGGCACATTCTCCCCATGTCCGTGTGGGTTTCCTCCGGATTCCTCCCACAGTCTGAAAGACGTGCTGGTTAGGGTGCGTTGACCCAAACAGGTGCCGGAGTAGGGGGACTAGGGGAATTTCACCATAACTTCATTGCAGTGTGAATGTAAGCCTTAATTGTGACACTAATAAATAAACTTAAACCTCTTAATCATCACAGAGGTATCCGGCGAGAGCAGAAGGCCGTGAAGAACTGCTCGCATTGCTGCCAGTTTGGTGGGCCCGATTAGAGTCATAGAGGTTTACAGCATGGAAACAGGCCCTTCGGCCCAACTTGTCCATGCCGCCCTCTTTATAACCACTAAGCTAGTCCCAATTGTGTGCATTTGGCCCATATCCCTCTATACCCATCTTACCCATGTAACTATCTAAATATTTTTAAAAAGACAAAATTGTACCCGCCTCTATTACTACCTCTGGCAGCTTGTCCCAGACACTCACCACCCTCTGTGTGAAAAAATTGCCCCTCTGGATATTTTTGTATCTCTCACCTCAAACCTCTGCCCTCTAGTTTTAGACTCCCCTACCTTTGGGAAAAGATATTGACGATCTCGCTGATCTGTGCCCCTCATTATTTTATAGACCTCTATAAGATCACCCCTCAGCCTCCTACGCTTCAGAGAAAAAAGTCCCCAGTCTATCCAGCCTCTCCTTATAACTCAATCCATCAAGTCCCGGTACATAAGAAATAAGAACATAAGAAATAGGAGCAGGAGTAGGCCATCTGGCCCTTCGAGCCTGCCCCGCCATTCAATAAGATCATGGCTGATCTGTCGTGGCTCAGTTCCACCTTCCCGCCCTCTCCCCATAACCCTTAATCCCTTCTCTTATCAAAAACCCATCAACCCGTTTCTTAAAAATATTTAGCGAGGCAGCCTCCACCACTTCAATGGGCAGAGAATTCCAGAGATTCACCAAGTAGCATCCTAGTAAATCTTTTCTGCACTCTTTCTAGTTTAATAATATCCTTTCTATAATCGGGTGACCAGAATTAATGAATATGCAGATTGAAGTTATCCATAATAACTGCTAGACCCTTACTGCACGCATCACTAACTTCCTGCTTGATACCATCCCCAACCTCACTGCTACTGGTCTGTAGACAACTCCCACTCGTGTGTTTTGCCCTTTGGTGAACAATATAAATACACTTAATGTGAGGCTGAGCCATTGGGATCGATGCTGCTGCTTATTCTCCTGCACCCCACCTACCCCCACCCCCGCCCATGTCCCAACTTCATCTCACCCCATCAGCCAATTATTCGATTTCTTTCTCCCGCATGAACTAACCCGAGCTCTCCTCAAACGAATGGACGTCATTTATCCTGACCCCTTCCCGGTGGTGAAAGGGGGGAAGGGGCAGGGTTTTAGAGTCCATCGAGGTTTACAGCCTGGAAACAGGTCCTTTGGCCCAACTTGTCCATGCCGCCCTTATGAGGAGAAGGCACAAAATGCTCATTCAAGAGGGTTGACATGGACACAATGGGCAGAATGGCCTCCTGATTTTGTGAAGTTCCCCATTCCCTCCGCTGTCTAAAGAATATTCTCCTCAATTCCCGATCGGATTCATTGTTGACTATTTTATATTTGTGACCCGCCCCCCCCCCCAGTTCCCGTTCCCCCACCCCCCCACACTAGTAGGAACATTTGATTTGATTTATTATGGACACATGCATTATGAAAAGTATTCTTTCTTGCATGCTATACAGACAAAGCATATGGAGGCTGCCTCGCTAAATATTTTTAAGAAACGGGTTGATGGGTTTTTGATAAGAGAAGGGATTAAGGGTTATGGGGAGAGGGCAGGAAGGTGGAGCTGAGCCACGACAGATCAGCCATGATCTTATTGAATGGCGGGGCAGGCTCGAAGGGCCGGATGGCCTACTCCTGCTCCTATTTCTTATGTTCTTAGCTCGGGTGTAGAGAAAGATCAGCTCAGCGCGAGGTGGGTGGGTCCATTCCTCAGTCTCACTGTGAGGAGAGGCACTGGTTTGCTGCTGGAATGTTTAACCGTGCGGAGGGACGGAGAGAGGGGTTGTTGTTGTTGTTGTTGTTGTTTCTTGACGCCTGTCGCTCTGTTTGCAGATGGTGTTGACGGAGGGACGGAGACAGGGGTTGTTGTTGTTGTTGTTGTTTCTTGATGCCTGTCGCTCTGTTTGCAGATGGTGCTGACGGAGGGGACGGAGAGAGGGGTTGTTGTTGTTGTTGTTGTTGTTTTTCTTGACGCCTGTCCCTCTGTTTGCAGATGGTGCTGACGGAGGGACGGAGAGAGGGGTTGTTGTTGTTGTTGTTGTTGTTGTTTCTTGCCGCCTGTCGCTCTGTTTGCAGATGGTGCTGACGGAGGGGACGGAGAGAGGGGTTGTTGTTGTTGTTGTTGTTGTTGTTTCTTGACGCCTGTCGCTCTGTTTGCAGATGGTGCTGACGGAGGGGACGGAGAGAGGGGTTGTTGTTGTTGTTGTTTCTTGACGCCTGTCGCTCTGTTTGCAGATGGTGCTGACGGAGGGGACAGAGAGAGGGGTTGTTGTTGTTGTTGTTGTTGTTTCTTGACGCCTGTCGCTCTGTTTGCGGATGGTGTTGACGGAGGGACAGAGAGAGGGGTTGTTGTTGTTGTTGTTGTTGTTTCTTGACGCCTGTCGCTCTGTTTGCAGATGGTGCTGACGGAGGGGACGGAGAGAGGGGTTGTTGTTGTTGTTGTTGTTTCTTGACGCCTGTCGCTCTGTTTGCAGATGGTGCTGACGGAGGGGACGGAGAGAGGGGTGGTTGTTGTTGTTGTTGTTGTTGTTTTTCTTGACGCCTGTCGCTCTGTTTGCAGATGGTGCTGACGGAGAGGACGGAGGGAGGGGTTGTTGTTGTTGTTGTTGTTGCTTTTCTTGACGCCTGTCCCTCTGTTTGCAGATGGTGCTGACGGAGGGGACGGAGAGAGGGGTTGTTGTTGTTGTTGTTGTTGTTGCTGTTTCTCTTGACGCCTGTCCCTCTGTTTGCAGATGGTGGTGACGGAGGGGACGGAGGGAGGGGTTGATGTTGTTGTTGTTGTTGTTGTTGCTGTTTCTCTTGACGCCTGTCCCTCTGTTTGCAGATGGTGCTGACGGAGAGGACGGAGAGAGGGGTTGTTGTTGTTGTTGTTTTTGTTGTTTTTGTTGTTTTTCTTGACGCCTGTCCCTCTATTTGCAGATGGTGCTGACGGAGGGGACGGAGAGAGGCGTTGTTGTTGTTGTTGTTGTTGTTGCTGTTTCTCTTGACGCCTGTCCCTCTATTTGCAGATGGTGCTGACGGAGGGGACGGAGAGAGGGGTTGTTGTTGTTGTTGTTGTTGCTTTTCTTGATGCCTGTCCCTCTGTTTGCAGATCGTGCTGACGGAGGGGACGGAGAGAGGGGATGTTGTTGTTGTTGTTGTTGTTGCTTTTCTTGATGCCTGTCCCTCGGTTTGCAGATGGTGCTAACGGAGGGGACGGAGGGAGGGGTTGTTGTTGTTGTTGTTGTTGTTGTTGCTTTTCTTGATGCCTGTCCCTCTGTTTGCAGATGGTGCTGACGGAGGGGACGGAGAGAGGGGATGTTGTTGTTGTTGTTGCTTTTCTTGATGCCTGTCCCTCTGTTTGCAGATGGTGCTGACGGAGGGGACGGAGAGAGGGGTTGTTGTTGTTGTTGTTGTTTTTCTTGACGCCTGTCCCTCTGTTTGCAGATGGTGCTGACGGAGGGGACGGAGAGAGGGGTTGTTGTTGTTGTTGTTGTTGTTGTTTCTTGACGCCTGTCGCTCTGTTTGCAGATGGTGCTGACGGAGGGGACGGAGAGAGGGGTTGTTGTTGTTGTTGTTGTTGTTGCTTTTCTTGACGCCTGTCCCTCTGTTTGCAGATGGTGTTGACGGAGGGGACGGAGAGAGGGGTTGTTGTTGTTGTTGTTGTTGTTGCTTTTCTTGACGCCTGTCCCTCTGTTTGCAGATGGTGTTGACAGAGAGGACGGAGAGAGGGGTTGTTGTTGTTGTTGTTGTTGTTGCTTTTCTTGACGCCTGTCCCTCTGTTTGCGGATGGTGCCGACGGAGAGGACGGAGAGAGGGGTTGTTGTTGTTGTTGTTGCTGTTTCTCTTGACGCCTGTCCCTCTGTTTGCAGATGGTGCTGACGGAGAGGACGGAGGGAGGGGTTGTTGTTGTTGTTGTTGTTGTTGCTGTTTCTCTTGACGCCTGTCCCTCTGTTTGCGGATGGTGCCGACGGAGAGGACGGAGAGAGGGGTTGTTGTTGTTGTTGTTGTTGTTGTTGTTGTTGCTGCTTCTCTTGACGCCTGTCCCTCTGTTTGCGGATGGTGCCGACGGAGAGGACGGAGAGAGGGGTTGTTGTTGTTGTTGTTGCTGTTTCTCTTGACGCCTGTCCCTCTGTTTGCAGATGGTGCTGACGGAGAGGACGGAGGGAGGGGTTGTTGTTGTTGTTGTTGTTGTTGTTGTTGCTGTTTCTCTTGACGCCTGTCCCTCTGTTTGCGGATGGTGCTGACGGAGTGGACGGAGAGAGGGGTTGTTGTTGTTGTTGTTGTTGTTTTTCTTGACGCCTGTCCCTCTGTTTGCAGATGGTGCTGACGGAGGGGACGGAGGGAGGGGTTGTTGTTGTTGTTGTTGTTGTTGCTGTTTCTCTTGACGCCTGTCCCTCTGTTTGCAGATGGTGCTGACGGAGAGGACGGAGGGAGGGGTTGTTGTTGTTGTTGTTGTTGTTGCTGTTTCTCTTGACGCCTGTCCCTCTGTTTGCGGATGGTGCTGACGGAGGGGACGGAGAGAGGGGTTGTTGTTGTTGTTGTTGTTGTTTTTCTTGACACCTGTCCCTCTGTTTGCAGATGGTGCTGACCGAGGGGACGGAGGGAGGGGTTGTTGTTGTTGTTGTTGTTGTTGCTGCTTCTCTTGACGCCTGTCCCTCTGTTTGCAGATGGTGCTGACCGAGGGGACGGAGGGAGGGGTTGTTGTTGTTGTTGTTGTTGTTGTTTCTTGACATCTGTCCCTCTGATTGCAGATGGTGCTGACCGAGGGGACGGAGGGAGGGGTTGTTGTTGTTGTTGTTGTTGTTGTTGTTGTTTCTTGACGCCTGTCCCTCTGTTTGCAGATGGTGCCGATGGAGGGATGGAGAGGGGTTGTTGTTGTTGTTGTTGTTGTTGCTGTTTCTCTTGACGCCTGTCCCTCTGTTTGCAGATGGTGCTGACGGAGAGGACGGAGGGAGGGGTTGTTGTTGTTGTTGTTGTTGTTGTTGCTGCTTCTCTTGACGCCTGTCCCTCTGTTTGCAGATGGTGCCGACGGAGAGGACGGAGGGAGGGGTTGTTGTTGTTGTTGTTGTTGTTGTTGCTTCTCTTGACGCCTGTCCCTGTGTTTGCGGATGGTGCCGACGGAGGGGACGGAGGGAGGGGTTGTTGTTGTTGTTGTTGCTGCTTCTCTTGACGCCTGTCCCTCTGTTTGCAGATGGTGCCGACGGTGAGGACGACCCCACCTGCTCGTGGCCCCCCTCGTCCCCCTCCAGCAAGGACCACGCCTCGCCCAGCCACGGGGACGCTTGCGACTGCGGTGAAGAGGAAGGCGGGCCCGGCCTGCCCTACCCCTGCCAGTTCTGCGGCAAGTCCTTCAGCCGCCTCAGCTACCTGAAGCACCACGAGCAGAGCCACAGCGACAAGCTGCCCTTCAAGTGCACCTTCTGCAGTCGCCTCTTCAAGCACAAGCGCAGCCGAGACCGGCACGTCAAGCTGCACACCGGCGACAAGAAGTACCAGTGCAGCGAGTGCGACGCGGCCTTCTCCCGCAGCGACCACCTCAAGATCCACCTCAAGACCCACGCCTCCGGCAAGCCCTACAGGTGCGCCGTCTGCCGCCGGGGCTTCCTGACCCCCAGCTCCCTGCACGGGCACATGCAGGTGCACGAGAGGAGCCAGGAGGCCCCGGGGCCCCTCTCCCGCCTGGAGGAGTGGAAGCTGAGGGACTCACGGAAGTGCAGCCAGTGCGAGGAGGGCTTCGACCTGCCCGAGGACCTCCAGAGGCACATCGCCGAGTGCCACCCCGAGGGCTCGCCCTCCGAGGACCGGGGGGCCTCCCAGTGCGCCCACTGCTCCGAGCTCCTGGCCCGGGGGGCCCGGGGGAGGGGCGGCGCCGGCCCGGAGCCCTTCCCCCCCGCCCGGGACCCCGGCGACAGCCCCCCCGCGGCCGCGGCGGGCTACACCTCCGTGTCCAGCACCACGCCGGACTCCAACCTCTCGGCGGACAGCCCCACCCCGCTGGAGGCGGCCCCCCGCCCGGCCAGGCCCCCCCGGGCCAAGAAGCGGGCGGCCCGCCCCCCGCCCGACGGGACGGCGCCCGCCCCCAAGCGGGCCCACCCCGACCGGCCCGAGCAGGCCCCCTCCTGCCAGCTGTGCCCGGAGGCCCTGCCCCCCCTCCGCGGCCTGGGCCGGCTCCGCCGGGGGGCCGGGGACTCGCCCCCGGCGGCCCCCCTCCCGGCCTACCAGTGCAACTACTGCCCGGAGGCGCCGGGAGACCTGAACGGCCTGCAGGAGCACATCCGCTGCTCCCACAGCCTGGGCGGAGCGCCGGCCAGAGGCAGCAACGCCTTCTTCTGCCCCCACTGCCTGATGGGCTTCCTGACCGAGGCCTCGCTGGACGAGCACGCCCGGCGGGCACACCCGGACGCCGGCGGGGGCCCCCGCTTCGACTCGCCCCAGCCGGGGGCCCCCCAGGACCCGGTGGCCGAGGTGTACCCCTGCCCCTACTGCACCAACTCCCCCCTCTTCGCCAGCGTCCTGAAGCTCAACAGGCACGTCAAGGAGAACCACAAGAACGTCCCCCTGGCACCGGGCTGCGGCGGTGGCGGTGGCGGCGGTGGCGGCGGTGGAGGTGGCAGCAGGAAGTCCAGCCGGGACACCAGCCCCCTCTCCCCGCCCGGCGCCGAGCCGGGGGGCGGCACGGGCCCCCCGCAGGCGGCCGGCGAGTACCGCTGCAGCCAGTGCGGCGCCAGGTTCGCCGCCTACGACGGCTTCCAGGCCCACCTGAAGTGCCACCCGGCCCAAGGGCCGGCCTGCCCCCAGTGCAGCAAGGGGTTCCCGTCGCAGGAGGCCCTGCTCAAGCACGCGGCGGCCCACTTCACCGTCGCCTCCACCTACTACATCTGCGAGAGCTGCGACAAGCAGTTCACCGCCGTGGACGACCTGCAGAAGCACCTGCTGGAGATGCACACCTTCGTCTTCTTCCGCTGCACCCTCTGCCAGGAGGTCTTTGACTCCAGGGTCTCCATCCAGCTCCACTTGGCCGTCAAGCACAGCAACGAGAGGAAGGTCTTCCGCTGCACCTCCTGCAACTGGGAATTCCGCAGCGAGGCCGACCTGCGGGTCCACGTCAAGCACAGCCACCTGGAGCGCCGGGGCAAGGCGCACAAGTGCATCTTCTGCGGCGAGGTCTTTGGCACCGAGGTGGAGCTGCAGTGCCACGTCACCACCCACAGCAAGAAGTACAGCTGCAGGTTCTGCAGCAAGTCCTTCCAGGCCCCCGTCCTGCTGGAGAGGCACCTGCGGGAGAAGCACTGCGCCTTCGAGGCCAAGGCTCAGAACTGCGGCTCCAATGGGCCGGCGGCGCAGGCCCACAAGGAGGAGGCGGCCGAGCTCCTGGGCAACCACCAGGAGGCGCACAACAGCCAGGAGGGCAGCGAGGAGGACGCGGACGCCTCGGAGACCATGTACGCCTGCGACATCTGCGGGGCGGCCTACACCATGGACTCGCTGCTGCAGAACCACCAGCTGCGCGACCACAACATCCGGCCCGGGGAGAGCGCCATCGTCAGGAAGAAAGCCGAGCTGATCAAGGGCACCCACAAGTGCAACGTCTGCTCCAGGACCTTCTTCTCGGAGAGCGGCCTGCGAGAGCACACCCAGACCCACCTGGGGCCGGTCAAGCACTACATGTGCCCCATCTGCGGCGAGCGGTTCCCCTCCCTCCTCACCCTCACCGAGCACAAGGTGACGCACAGCAAAAGCCTGGACACGGGCACGTGCCGGATCTGCAAGATGCCCCTCAAGTGCGAGGAGGAGTTCCTGGAGCACTGCCAGATGCACCCGGACCTCCGCAACTCGCTGACTGGCTTCCGGTGCGTGGTGTGCATGCAGACCGTCACCTCCACCCTGGAGCTGAAGATCCACGGGACCTTCCACATGCAGAAGACCAGCCCCGCGGCCAGCGTGCAACCCCCGGCCCGCGGCCAGCCCCCGCCCAAGCTCTACAAGTGCGCGTCGTGCCTGAAGGAGTTCCGCTCGAAGCAGGACCTGGTGAAGCTGGACGTCAACGGGCTGCCTTACGGACTCTGCGCCAGCTGCGCCGGCGGCCACGAGCACGCCAGCCCCGCCGCCATCAGCGCCGCCCTCAACGGCAGCCGGCAGGCCTCCGACCCCAGCCCCGCCGAGGGCCAGGGCGGCCCCAAGACCCGCTGCCTCAACTGCAACGTCAAGTTCGAGTCGGAGGCGGAGCTCCAGAGCCACGTCCAGACCGTCCACCCCGAGCTGCCCCCCGAGGCCAACAGCCACCTGAGGACGCCCCAGGTCTCCCCCATGGCCAAGGTCAGCCCACCGCAACCGGAGGAGGTAATTACCAAAACCCTCGCGACATAGAACATAGAACATAGAACATAGAACATAGATCATAGAACATAGAACATAGAACATAGAACATAGAACATTACAGCGCAGAACAGGCCCTTCGGCCCACGATGTTGCGCCGACCAGTTACAAAACAATGACCCACTAGCCTAAACCAATCCCTTTTCATCCATAAACCTATCCACGGATCTCTTAAACGCCCCCAAACTAGGTGCATTTACAACCGCAGCTGGCAGGGCATTCCAGTCCCTCACCACCCTCTGGGTAAAGAACCTACCCCTGACATCTGTCCTATAACTACCCCCCCCTTAATTTAAAGTCGTGCCCCCTCGTGCTAGCTTTCTCCATCCTAGGAAAAAGGCTATCACTATCTACCCTGTCTAAACCTCCAATCATCTTATATGTTTCAATGAGGTCCCCTCTTAGCCGCCTTCTTTCCAGCGAAAACAACCCCAAATCTCTCAGTCTCTCCTCATAGGATCTCCCCTCCATACCAGGCAACATCCTGGTAAACCTCCTCTGCACCCTCTCCAAAGCCTCTACATCCTTCCTGTAATGTGGGGACCAGAACTGCACACAAAACTCCAAGTGTGGCCGCACCAGAGATGTGTACAGTTGCATCATGATGCTGCGACTCCTAAATTCAATCCCCCTACCAATAAACGCCAAGACACCGTATGCCTTCTTAACAACCTTATCTACTTGATTCCCAACTTTCAGGGATCTATGTACACATACACCTAGATCCCTCTGCTCCTCCACACTATACAAAGTCCTCCCGTTAGCCTATACTCAACACATCTGTTATTCCTACCGAAATGAATTACCTCACACTTCTCCACATTAAACTCCATCCGCCACCTCTCAGCCCAGCTCTGCAACCTTTCTAAGTCATCCTGCGACGGGTGCCAGCCTCTCCTTCCCGCTACCAGGCATCAGGAGTTGGGGGTCGCTGTCTTCTCGGGGGGGGGGTGGGGGGGGGGGTGGAGCGGGGGGGGGGGGTATCATTTCCTTCATTTCTCACGGTCACCCTATTAGAGTTGTGGAGGAAACAGGCCCTTCGGCCCAACTTGTCCATGCCACCCTCTGTTTTAACCTCTAAGCCAGTCCCAATTGCCCGCATTCGGCCCATATCCCTCTACACCCGTCTCACCCACGTAACTGTCCAGATGCTTTTCAAAAGACAAAAATTGTACCCGCCTCTACTACTACCTCTGGCAGCTCGTTCCAGACACTCACCACCCTATGGGGGCGGCACGGTAGCACAGTGGGTTAGCACTGCTGCTTCACAGCTCCAGGGTCCTGGGTTCGATTCCCGGGCTCGGGTCACTGCCTGTGTGGAGTTTGCACATTCTCCTCGTGTCTGCGTGGGTTTTCTCCGGGTGCTCCGGTTTCCTCCCACAGTCCAAAGATGTGCGGGTGAGGTTCATTGGCTGTGCTAAAATTGCTCCTTAGTGTCCTGGGATGTGTAGGTTAGAGGGATTAGCAGGTCAAATGTGTAGGGATATGGGAATAGGTTCTGGGTGGGATTGTGTTCGGTGCAGATTCGATGGGCCGAAGGGCCTGTTTCTGCACTGTAGGGTTCTATGTTGTTCAGTGTGAAAAAATTGCCTCTTTGGACATTTTTGTATCTCTCCGCCCTCTAGTTTTAGACTCTAGTTTTAGACTCCCCTACCTTTGGGAAAAGATATTGGGCAGCACAGTGGCACGGTGGTTAGCACTGCTGCTTCACAGCTCCAGGGACCCGGGTTCGATTCCCGGCTCGGGTCGCTGTCTGTGTGGAGTTTGCACATTCTCCTCGTGTCTGCGTGGGTTTCCTCCGGGTGCTCCGGTTTCCTCCCACAGTCCAAAGGTGTGCAGGTTAGGTTGATAGGCTGTGCTAAAAATTGTCCTTTAGTGTCCCGGGATGCAATGGTTAGAGGGATTAGTGGGTAAAATGTGTAGAGACATGGGGGTAGGGCCTGGGTGGGATTGTGGTCAGTGCAGATCTGATGGGCTGAAGGGCCTCTTTCTGCACTGTAGGGTTCTATTGACTATCTAACTGATCTGTGCCCCTCATTATTTTATAGACCTGTATAAGATCACCCCTCAGCCTCCTACGCTCCAGAGAAAAAAGTCCCAGTCTATTCAGCCTCTCCTTATAACTCAATCCATCAAGTCCCAGTAGCATCTTAGTAAATCTTTTCTGCACTCTTTCTAGTTTGATAATGTCCTTTCTATAAAAGGGTGACCAGAATTGCACACAATATTCCAAGTGTGGCCTTACCAATGTCTTGTACAACTTCAACAAGACGTCCCAACTCCTGTATTCAATGTTGTGACCAATGAAACCAAGCATGCCGAATGCCTTCTTCACCACTCTGTCCACCTGGGACTCCACTTTCAAGGAGCTATGAACCTGTACTCCCAGATCTCTCTGTTCTGTAACTCTCCCCAATATCCCACATTAACTGAGTAAGTCCTGCCTTCATCCTATCTACCAAAATGCATCACCTTGTATTTATTTAAATTAATCTCCATTCGTCAGTCCACTGGCCCAGTATTATAGAAAGGATATTATTGGAGTAGAAAGTGTGTGCAGAAAAGATTTACTAGGATACAACTGGGACTTGATGGTTTGAGTTATAAGGAAAGACTGGATAGACTGGGAGTTTTTTCTCTGGAGGCTTGGGGATGATCTTATAGAGGTCTATAAAATAATGAGGGGCACAGATCAGCGAGATAGTCAAAATCTTTTCCCAAAGGTGGGGGAGTCTAAAACTAGAGGGCAGAGGTTTAAGGTGAGAGGGGAGAGATACAAAAGTGTCCAGAGGGGCAATTTTTTCACATAGAGGGTGGTGAGTGTCTGGAACGAGCTGCCAGAGGCAGTAGTAGAGGCGGGTACAATTTTGTCTTTTAAAAAGCATTTAGACAGTTACATGGGGATAGAGGGATATGGACCAAATGCGGGCAATTGGGATTAGCTTAGGGGTTTAAAAAAAAGTGCAGCGTGAACAAGTTGGGCCGAAGGGCCTGTTTCCGTGCTGTAAACCTCTATCATTCAATAACAATATCAGGATATTGGATTTGACGATCAGCCATGATCAGAACGAACGGCAGAGCAGGATCGAGGGCCGAATGGCCTGATCCTGCTCCTAGTTTCTATGTTTTCAAGGTGCCAGGCGGAGGGAGATATTACGCAACATATCGTGGGATGTATTAATGAGTAAGCTATAGCTTGGGCTTGTTTCAAATCCCGATATATCCAGTAGGAGATTCAGGAGAAGTGCGAGGCAGGGGGAGCTGGGAATGTTGACGCTCTCCCACACCGGGGAAAGTAGCACAGATATCTTGAAGGGGAAGCTGGATGAACGTGAGGGAGAACGGGATAGCAGGTTACTGATGGGATGAGATGTTGGGGGGGCGCTGGGAGGCAGCTCACGTGTAATGTAAACACTAGTACGAACCATTCGGGCCAAATGGCCAGTCTCTGTGCTTTGTAATCCCAGTTTTCTGTTGTGAAGGGTGGGCTGTGCAGTCAACAGGGAAGAATAAAGTATGGAGAGATAAGATTAATATGAGACTAAGCCACGTGTTTCATCTTATGTTTCGTTAACGTGGCACTCGAGGTTTCGAGACATTGATAGGGAGCTGAATGCCACTTGTCCAGCCTGTGCTGGAGAGAACTGGGTACCTCACTTTAGGAAGGATGCCAACACCTTGGGAAGGGCGGAATTGGAATTCAATGGAATAATAATCCTGGAGTTGAAATCCAGTCTCAGTAATAGTGAACCTACCATCAAGTGTTAGACAGCTATAAGATGCTCCAGTTTCCTCCCACAGTCTGACAATGTGTCGGTTTGGTCTATTGGCCATGCTAAATGCATGGCGGTGGGGGGGGGGGGGGTATTGTAGGGGGGAGGAGGGTGGTTAGGTAAGTACAGTTGGCACAAACTCAAATTGGCCAAATGGTCTTCTTCTGCTCTGTAGGGATTCTAAGGAAATCTGCCATCCTTACCCGGTCTGGCCTACAGATCCACAGCAATGTGGTTGACTCTTAATTGCCCCCTGAGATGGCCAAGTGGGCAACACAGTTAAAGGGGCAGTTAGGGATGGGCAAATGCTATCCAGCTGGTTGAGACCCATATTCCATTAAAGAATTTCAAAACGAATGTCAAAGTTGGCTGATGAACACAGGCTGGGAGTTTGGAAAGGATTTGATGTAAGGAGCCTGATAACACCAGGTTAAAGTCCAACAGGTTTATTTGATAGTAAACTCACAAGCTTTCGGGGTTTCCCTCTTTGTCGGGCCAATGGAGAGTTCTGGCCTCAGACAGAGCACCGTACTGTCTGTGCTGTTATACGCTCTGTCTGAGGCCATTGGCCCGACAAAGAGGGAAACCCCGGAAGCTTGTGGGTTTATTATCAAATAAACCCGTTGGACTCTAACCTGGTGTCGTGAGACTTCTTACTGTGTTTACCCCAGTCCAACACCGGCATCTCCACATCAAGGACCTGATGGCCAGTTCTTCACCCACTCTGTTATTTTAGTCACTTTACAGTCACGTGACATTAATGGACAGTCAAAATGGCTGGACTGCACTCACACTCACACTCACACTCACACTCACACTCACAGACACACACACTCACACGCACACTCACACACACAGACACACACACTCACACACACACTCACACTCACACACTCACACACACACACACACACACTCACACAGACACACTCACACTCACACACTCACACAGACACACTCACACTCACACACTCACACACTCACACTCACACACACACTCACACTCACACACACACTCACACTCACACTCACACACACACTCACACACACACTCACACACACACACACTCACACACACACTCACACACACACTCACACTCACACACTCACACAGACACACTCACACACTCACACTCACACACACACTCACACTCACACACACACACTCACACACACACTCACACTCACACTCACACACACACTCACACACACACACACACACACTCACACACACACTCACACTCACACTCACACACTCACAGACACACTCAGACTCACACACTCAGACTCACACACACACTCACACTCACACACACACTCACACACACACTCACACACACACTCACACACACACAGACACACACACTCACACGCACACTCACACACACACAGACACACACACTCACACACACACACACACTCTCACACACACACAGACAAACAGACACACTCACACACACACACAGACACACTCACACGCACACACACACACAGACACACTCACATGCACACACACACAGACACACTCACACGCACACTCACACACACACACAGACACACTCACACGCACACACACACTCACACACACACTCACACGCACACTCTCACACACACACACAGACACACTCACATGCACACTCACACACACACACTCACACGCACACACACATACACACACAGACACTCACACACACATGCACACACACAGACACTCACACACACACATACATACACAGACACCCTCACACGCATACACAGACACTCTCACACGCACACACACATACACACACAGACACACACACACACGCACACACACATACACACACAGACACACACACACACGCACACACACATACACACACAGACACACACATACACACGCACACACACAGACACTCACACACACACAGACACTCTCACACGCATACACACATACACACGCACACACACAGACACTCACACACACATGAGAAAGTGGGTAATTACTAGTATCAAGAGGGCACTAACTGGGAAATTGAAGCAGTTACATTATAATGAAAAGACCTACCTTGTATTTGTCAAGCAGCGACATGTGAGCAAACAGCATGTTTTAACTCAGAAGAATGTTCCCTGGAAAACGGGAAACTTGCATTTCTATAGCACCTTTCTAGGCTTCCCGATGTCTCCATGAGCTTCACAGCTAATGAAGTACCTCTGAGGTGTCGTGGCTGGTAGAACGTGGGAGTGGGCAGCAGTTTGGGGGAATGGTTAAGAGTTGAGGGTGGGGGAGAAGGTGGCTTCTGCGGAATGTTTTGTAAGGAGGATGGGTGTGGCCGGAGAGAAGTGATCCTGAACAGCTGGGGAAAAGATCAGTGGAAACGACACTGATGGTGAAGGAGAGAGAGCATAAGAACATAAGAACATAAGAAATAGGAGCAGGAGTAGGCCATCTGGCCCTTCGAGCCTGCCCCGCCATTCAATAAGATCATGGCTGATCTGTCGTGACTCAGCTCCACCTTCCCGCCCTCTCCCCATAACCCTTAAATCCCCTCTCTTATCAAAAACCCATCAACCCGTTTCTTAAAAATATTTAGCGAGGCAGCCTCCACCACTTCAACGGGCAGAGAATTCCAGAGATTCACCACCCTTTGAGTGAAGAAGTTCCTCCTCAACTCTGTTCTAAACCGCCCCCCTTTTATCTTGAGGCTGTGCCCCCTAGTCCTACTGTCTTTTTTGAGCGGGAAGAGTCTCTCCACCTCTATCCTATCCATCCCATTCATCATCTTATACGTCTCAATGAGATCTCCCCTCATTCTTCTAAACTCTAACGAGTACAAGCCTAGTTTATTCAGCCTCTCCTCATAGCTCAATCCCCTCAACTCCGGTATCAGCCGAGTAAACCTCCTCTGCACTCCCTCCAGGGCCAAAATATCCTTGCGCAGGTGCGGCGCCCAAAACTGCACACAGTACTCCAGCTGCGGCCTCACCAATGCCCTATACAGCTGCAGCAAGACCTCCCTACTTTTATATTCAATCCCCCTCGCTATGAAGGCCAGCATCCCATTCGCCTTCCTGACCACCTGCTGCACCTGCAAGCTGGGTTTTTGCGACTCATGCACAAGGACCCCGAGGTCCCACTGCACCGTCGCCTGCTGCAGTTTTTCGCCCCGTAAGTAATAGTCCTTCCTACCATTCCTCCTACCAAAGTGGACCACCTCACACTTGCCAACATTAAATTCCATTTGCCATTTCCTGGCCCATTTGCCCAGCCTATCTAGATCCTTCTGCAGACTCTCCACACCCTCCGCACAATTTGCCTTTCCCCCAATCTTGGTGTCATCAGCAAATTTCGACACCCTGCACTCGGTTCCCTCCTCCAGATCATCTATATAAATGGTAAATAGCTGAGGCCCCAGCACCGACCCCTGGGGCACCCCACTAGTCACCAACCGCCAATCCGAATAGCATCCATTGACCCTCACTCTCTGCCTCCTATTTGACAACCAATCCTCTATCCACGCTAACACCCTACCCCCAACTCCATGTCCCCTGACCTTCTGCAATAACCTCTTGTGAGGTACCTTGTCAAACGCCTTCTGAAAATCCAGAAAGACCACATCCACCGGCTCTCCTCCATCCACTGCCCTAGACACATCCTCATAGAACTCCAGTAAATTTGTCAGACACGACTTCCCTTTAATGAAACCGTGTTGCGTCCACCCTATCAAGCAATTCCCCTCAAGATGCCTCGCTATTTCCTCCTTAATGATGGTTTCTAACATTTTACCTACCACAGACGTTAAACTAACCGGCCTATAATTCCCCGCCTTTTGCCTGGCACCCTTCTTAAACAACGGCGTAACATTAGCCGTTTTCCAATCTTCTGGCACTTCCCCGGAATCCAGCAACGTCTGGAAAATAACCACCAAGGCATCCACTATCACCTCCGCCATTTCTTTCAGAACCCTCGGATGCATTCCATCCGGTCCTGGGGACTTGTCCACAATCAGCCCCTCCAGTCTGTCGAGCACCACCTCTCTAGTAACAGTAATGTCATTAAGACCCTCCATTCCTACCACCTTTCCATCGCTAACACCCGGCAAATTATTCACGTCCTCCTCCGTGAAGACAGAAACAAAGAAGTTATTCAAGACCTTAGCCATATCCCTATCCCCTACCACTAGGTCCCCTTTCTCATCCTCTAAAGGACCAACGTTTACCCTAGCCAGCCTCTTCCTTTTTATATATTTATAAAAACTCTTGCTATCCTTTTTTATATTAAGTGCTAGCCCAGCCTCATAGCTTCTCCTACCCTCCTTTATCAATTTCTTTGTCAATCTTTGTTGACATTTAAACCTTTCCCAATCCTCTTCTCGCCCACTGTTCTTAGCTACTCTAAACTCCTCCGCTTTTAATTTAACACTTTCCTTCACCTCCTTCGTTATCCACGGCTTATTACCTCTCCTCCTACTGTCCTTTTTAACCATCGGAATAAATTTCTGCTGAGCACCAAGAAAGATCTCCTTAAAGATCCTCCACTGCTCCTCAGCAGACCTACCTTCCAACGCGTTCCCCCAGTCCACATTCGCCAATTCTTCTCTCATCCTACCATACTCCCCTCTATTCAAACAAAGGACGCGTGTCTGGGAACCCACTTTCTCCTCCTCCATCTGCACCAGAAACTCCACCATACAATGATCACTCTCTCCAAGAGGATCCTTCACCGCAAGGTCCCTAATTCTACCCACCTCATTACATCGCACCAGATCCAAGATAGCTCGCTCCCTCGTCGGCTCCAACACACACTGTTCAAGGAAATTATCCCGGCAGCATTCCAAGAACTCCTCCTCGAGCCCACCTCGTCCTACATCAATATGCAGATTGAAATCTCCCATAACTACTGCCGTCCCATTCCTGCACGCTGCACTTATTTGCGCGTTAACAGCCCGCCCCACCTCCAGATCATTATTCGGGGGCCTATAGACGACACCCACTAGCGTCTTCCTCCCTTTTCTGTTCCTAATCTCCACCCACAACGATTCCACTTTCTGCTCCTTGGCTCCGATATCATCCCTTGCTACCACCTTGATACTATCCTTAATCAGCAGAGCTACGCCACCCCCCTCTTCCCTCCTGCCTATCCTTCCTAAACACTTGATAACCCTGTACATTCATCTCCCAGTCCCTGTCACCTTGCAGCCACGTCTCTGTAATGGCCACCAGATCGTATCCATTTGTGTCGATCTGCGCCATCAGCTCATCCACTTTATTCCGAATGCTTCGTGCATTCAGATAAAGCGCTTTCATCCCAGCCTTCACCTGGACCCTACTTGCCGTAACGCCACAATTGGGACATCCTTGGCCTCTTCCCTTATCTGTACCCTATCCTTAACTTTAGACCTCATAGCGTCACCTACCCTCGCACCCTCCCCCCCCCTAATTAGTTTAAAGCCCTGTCTACAGTCCTCTTTACTCGATTCGCCAGCACTCTGGTCCCAGCATGATTCAGACCAACCCCATCCTGCCCGAACAGGTCCCACCTACCCCAATACTGGTGCCAATGCCCCATAAATTCGAACCCATTCCTCCCACACCAATCCCTGAGCCACCCATTCACTTCCTTTATCCTATCAACCCTACGCCCGTCTGCCCTCGGTTCAGGCAGTAGCCCAGAGATAACCACCTTGTCGGTTCTACTTTTTAATTCCATTCCCAGCTTCTCATACTCCCTTCCCAGATCCTCAGTCCGCATTTTGCCTACGTCGCCGGCACCCACATGTACCACAACGACTGGGTTCTCACCCTCCCACTCCAGATTCCTCTGCAGCCCAGCTGCGACATCCTGTACCCGAGCACCAGGCAGACAACACACCCTTCTGTGCACTTTGTCATTGTGACAAAGGACAGTAGCAGGAGGGAAGGGCAGAGGGAGACAGAGAGTGGACGTGGCAAAGTGGTTACTGTCTGTGTTAATACTGGCTCTTAGCTTTCATCTGCTGAGTGTGCAGTGGGAAGAGGAATTCTCAGTCTTCAGCTGATAAAGAGGGCTTGTTTCTCTGTATTATCCCAGGAAAGATGTGAAGGGTTCAGAGAGGCTGTGGAAAAAGACTTTCCAAATACGGTTCCAGAGATAAGGACTCCAGTTATTTGGATAGACTGGCAAGGATAGAGTTGTTCTCCTTGGGAAAGGTCAAGGGGAGATTCGATCGAGATGTTCAAAATCTTCAGAGTTAATGGGGAGGAATTGTCCTCATTGGTGGAATGGTCACGAACCAGGATGGCACAGCGGTTAGCACTGCTGCCTCACAGCGCCAGGGACCCGGGTTCGATTCCCGGCTCGGATCCCTGTTTGTGCGGAGTCTGCACGTTCTCCCTGTGTCTGTGTGGGTTGCCTCCGGTTCCCTCCCACAGTCCAAAGACGTGCAGGTTAGATGGATTGGCCATGCTGAGTTGCCCCTTGGTGTCCCGGGATGTGCAGGGTGAAGGATTAGCCATGGTAAATGCATGGGGTTACAGCAGTGTGGGCCTGAGTAGGATGCTCTGTCGGAGAGCTGGAGCAGACTCGATGGGCCGAATGGGCTGAACTGGAAGGCACTCATTTAAGATAATTGGTAAAAGAAGCAAAGCCATCCAGAGGATTGTTTTTAAGCAGTGAGTGGTTAGATTCCGGAACGTGCTGCCCAGGACAGCTTGGGTGACAAATTCAATCATGGCGGGGAGGGGAAGATGGGTAGAGGGGGGGGTGGATGGGACCAGCTGGGCTGGTGATGCAGAGAGCCACCTGGGGGGATTTGGTGGGCTAAATGGCCTCCTGTTCTTGTGTTGTCCTAGCCCCATATATATCTTCCCAGGGCTTGATTCTTTCCAAGGACACACCTATATATAACCCAAGTGAAAATTCATTCATGGGATTGACATTTGTCTGTGTAATTGTCTCCAATTGGATGATTTGATTGACGACTCCTTAAAACTCAAATCCTTCCCACGTATAACAGGATGAGGTCATCCTTTCATAAAATATAGAGAGGAAAATATGGAGAGGAGGTTGTGGTGGGCTGCTCTTGGATATTGCTTCGGGAGTTGCCTACTGCTTCATGTCGTTGGTGTGCGTAAACTGGACCATCTCGAGGGCATCATGGCAGCTCAGAGGCTATCTCTGTTGCTGTGCGGACACATGGATTTGGGCCTGTGTCCGTGGGAGTTTGCGCGTTCTCCCCGTGGTTGCGTGGGTTTCCTCCGGGTGCTCCGGTTTCCTCCCACATCCCAAAAATGTGCTTTTAGGCTGATTGATTGGGTAACAAATTGTCCCTATATTGGACCTCCCTGATCCTCACACATTAGGCATAGACTAGAATCATGAATAGGTCACTGACCATGGGACGGCGGCGCGGGCTCGTTGGGCCGAAGGGCCTGTTTCCCATGCTGTGTTGTTCTTTGTTCTTTGAAGTGGGGAAGGACAGATATTTGTAATTGATTGAATCTGAGTTAGCTGTTCCCCTGGGATTGGAATCTGTAACATGTAATTATTATCATTAAGAATCGATTGCTAACCATGAAACCATTGTCGATTGTCAAAAATCTGCCTGGTCTGGCTTACATGTGACTGCAGAGTCACAGCAATGTGGTTGACTCTCAACTGTCCTCTCAACAAGGGCAACTAGGGATGGGTAACAAATGCTGACCATGTCCCATGATTGAATGAAGGACAGAATTCTCTGGTAAGCACAGAAGGGGACCATTTGGCCCATCAATTACGCCCCGGCTCTTTCAGAGAGCAATCCAATTGGTCCCAGATTCCCATTCCTTCCCTGTCTCCCGGCAAATTTCTTTCCTCCACATAAGGGCGGCACAGTAGAACATAGAACATTCCAGCGCAGTACAGGCCCTCCGACCCTCGATGTTGCGCCGACCATTGGAACCAATCTAATGACCCTCTAACCTCTTTACTCAGAGGGTAGTAAGGGTGTGGAATGCCCTGCCTGCAGCAGTTGTGGACTCGCCAACTTTAAGGGCGTTCAAATGGTCAGTGGATAGGCATATGGATAAGATTGGAATGGTTTAGGTTAGGGGGTCATTAGATTGGTTCCACTGGTCGGCGCAACATCGAGGGCCGAAGGGCCTGTACTGCGCTGGAATGTTCTATGTTCTAACCTAAACTATTCCAGTAGTTAGCACTGCTGCCTCATATCGCCACAGACTGGGGTTCGATTCCGGCCTTGGGCCACTGTCTGTGTGGAGTTTCTCCCCGTGTCTGCGTGGGTTTCCTCCGGGTGCTCCGGTTTCCTCCCAGGTTGATTGGCCATTTTAAGTTGACCCTTTATGTCGGGGGGATTAGCAGGGTAAATACTTGGGGTTAGGGCAGTACAGCCTGGGTGGAATTGTTGTCAGTGCAGAGTTGATGGATCGAATGGCCTCCTTCTGTACTGTAGGGATTCTATCAATTCCATATTTGTCCAGTTCCCTTTTTGAAAGCTAGGGTTGAATCTGTATCCATCACTCTCTCAGCTGTTACATTCTAACTACCTGTTGTGTTCATAAATTTATACTCCTGTCACCTTTGCTCTTCTCATCACCTTTAATGGGTTATCAGTCCTTCAGGCATTGAAGACAGTTGTGCTTTATTTACTCCATTGTAAACTCACATCTCTAGCAGATCTCCCCTCAGCTTTTCCACCCTGCGAGCTTTTCCATCCCACTAACGTCATTGGAAAGGATTATTAAAGACAGGATTTATAGTTATTTGGAAAGTAATGAGTTGATTAGAGACAGTCAGCATGGTTTTGTAGCGGGTAGGTCGTGCCTTACTAACCTTATCGAGTTCTTTGAGAAAGTGACCAAAGAGGTGGATAGGGGTAAGGCAGTTGATGTGGTGTATATGGATTTTAGCAAGGCGTTTGATAAGGTTCACCATGGTAGGCTTCTGCAGAAAATGCAGATGTATGGGATTGGGGGTGATCTAGGTAATTGGATCAGGAATTGGCTAGCGGATAGGAGACAGAGGGTGGTGGTTGATGGGAAATATTCGTCATGGAGTTCGGTTACGAGTGGTGTGCCTCAGGGATCTGTTTTGGGGCCACTGCTGTTTGTAATTTTTATTAATGATCTGGATGAGGGTATAGTTGGGTGGATTAGTAAGTTTGCTGATGACACCAAAGTCGGAGGTGTGGTAGATTGTGAGGAAGGGTGTCATAGTTTGCAGGGTGACTTAGAAAGGTTGCAGAGCTGGGCTGCGAGGTGGCGGATGGAGTTTAATGTGGAGAAGTGTGAGGTAATTCATTTCGGTAGGAATAACAGATGTGTTGAGTATAGGGCTAACGGGAGGACTTTGAATAGTGTGGAGGAGCAGAGGGATCTAGGTGTATGTGTACATAGATCCCTGAAAGTTGGGAATCAAGTAGATAAGGTTGTTAAGAAGGCATACGGTGTCTTGGCGTTTATTGGTAGGGGGATTGAATTTAGGAGTTGCAGCGTCATGATGCAACTGTACACAACTCTGGTGCGGCCGCACTTGGAGTTTTGTGTGCAGTTCTGGTCCCCACATTACAGGAAGGATGTAGAGGCTTTGGAGAGGGTGCAGAAGAGGTTTACCAGGATGTTGCCTGGTATGGAGGGGAGATCCTATGAGGAGAGACTGAGAGATTTGGGGTTGTTTTCGCTGGAAAGAAGGCGGCTAAGAGGGGACCTCATTGAAACATATAAGATGATTAGAGGTTTAGACAGGGTCGATAGTGATAGCCTTTTTCCTAGGATGGAGAAAGCTAGCACGAGGGGGCACGACTTTAAATTAAGGGGGGGTAGTTATAGGACTGATGTCAGGGGTAGGTTCTTTACCCAGAGGGTGGTGAGGGACTGGAATGCCCTGCCAGCTGCAGTTGTAAATGCGCCTAGTTTGGGGGCGTTTAAAAGATCTGTGGATAGGTTTATGGACGAAAAGGGATTGGTTTAGGTTAGTGGGTCATTGTTTTGTAACTGGTCGGCGCAACATCGTGGGCCGAAGGGCCTGTTCTGCGCTGTAATGTTCTATGTTCTATTCCCCATCCCTCTAACATTACCAGGTTAGCACTGCTGCCTCACAGCGTCAGGGACCCAGGTTCAGTTCCAACCTTGTTGTCACTGTCTGTGTGGAGTTTACGCGTTCTCCCTGTGTCTGCGTTGATTTCCTCCGGGTTACCACACCTCAAGTACTTATCCAAGTGTGTTTTTTTTAACATGATGGGAGTTCCTTCCTGTGCCACCCTTCCAGAGACTTCCACATTTCCCCGCCCCACCTCAGAGTCAAAAACACTCTTCACTAATTCTTCCACTAAATTGCTTTCAGTTTCCCGCCCGTGGATGGGGTGCCGCAGTGGTTGGCACTGTGCTGTCTCACGGTGCTGGAGACCCAGGTTCGATTCTGTGCAGAGTCCGCATGTTCTCCCCGTGTCTGCATGAGCTTCCTCCGGGTGCTCCGGTTTCCTCCCACAGTCCGAAAGATGTGCTGGTTAGGGTGCATTGACCCGAACAGGCACTGGAGTGTGGCGACTTAGGTAATTTCATGGTAACTTTATTGCAGTGTTAATGTCAGCTTTACTTGTGACTAATAAATAAACTTTAGTACGTGCTGGTTAGGGTGCATTGGCCGTGCTAAATTCTCCCTCAGTGTACCCGAGCAGGCGTCAGAGTGTGGCGGACCAGGGGATTTTCACAGTAGCTTCATTGCAGTGTTAATTTAAGCCTACTTTGTGACAGGGATAAATAAACTTAAACTCATATTGTTCTCGTAAATATATTGAGTGGCACCCCCCTCACCCTCCCCACCCCAAGGCCTTCACCTCCTTTTGAAATTGTGGTGCCTTTGTCCTACAGACAATGTTCAGTTTCCCAGTGATACGAAAATCGGCCGGAAAGTGAGTTGTGAGCAGATTATTATTTATATCCATTTGATTTGATTTATTATTGTCACATGTATTAGTATACAGTGAAAAGGATTGTTTCTTGCGTGCTATACAGACAAAGCATACTGTTCATAGAGAAGGAAAGGAGAGGGTGCAAAATGTAGTGTTGCAGTCATAGCTAGGGTGTAGAGGAAGATCAACTTAATGCGAGGTGGGTCCATTCAAAAATCTGATGGCAGCAGCAGTTCTTGAGTCGATTGGTACGTGACCTCAGACTTTTGTATCTCCTTCCTCACGGAAGAAGGTGGAAGAGAGAATGTCCGTGGTTACACTGGCTGCTTTGCAGTTTCTTGCGGGTCTTGGGCAGAGTAGGAGCCCATACCAAGCTGTGATACAACCAGAAAAATTGCTTTCTATGGTGTGTCTGTAAAAGTTGGTGAGAGTCATAAGAACATAAGAAATAGGAGCAGGAGTAGGCCATCCAGCCCTTCGAGCCTGCCCCGCCATTCAATAAGATCATGGCTGATCTGTCGTGGCTCAGTTCCACCTTCCCGCCCTCTCCCCATAACCCTTAATCTCCTCTCTTATCAAAAACCCATCAACCCACGTCTTAAAAATATTTAGCGAGGCAGCCTCCACCACTTCAACGGGCAGAGAATTCCAGAGATTCACCACCCTTTGAGTGAAGAAGTTCCTCCTCAACTCCGTTCTAAACCACCCCCCTTTTATCTTGAGGCTGTGCCCCCTAGTCTTACTGTCTTTTTTGAGTGGGAAGAGTCTCTCCACCTCTATCCTATCCATCCCATTCATCATCTAATATGTCTCAATGAGATCTCCCCTCATTCTTCTAAACTCTAACGAGTACAAGCCCAGTTTATTCAGCCTCTCCTCATAGCTCAACCCCCTCAACTCCGGTATCAGCCGAGTAAACCTCCTCTGCACTCCCTCCAAGGCCAAAATATCTTTGCGCAGGTGCGGAGCCCAAAACTGCACACAGTACTCCAGCTGCGGCCTCACCAATGCCCTATACAGCTGCAGCAAGACCTCCCTACTTTTATATTCAATCCCCCTCGCTATGAAGGCCAGCATCCCATTCGCCTTCCTGACCACCTGCTGCACCTGCAAGCTGGGTTTTTGCGACTCATGCACAAGGACCCTGAGGTCCCTCTGCACCGTCGCCTGCTGCAGTTTTTCGCCCCGTAAGTAATAGTCCTTCCTACCATTCTTCCTACCAAAGTGGACCACCTCACACTTGCCAACATTAAATTCCATTTGCCATTTCCTGGCCCATTCGCCCAGCCTATCTAGATCCTTCTGCAGACTCTCCACACCCTCCGCACAATTTGCCGTTCCCCCAATCTTGGTGTCATCCGCAAATTTCGACACCCTACACTCGGTTCCCTCCTCCAGATCATCTATATAAATGGTAAATAGCTGAGGCTCCAGCACCGACCCCTGGGGCACTCCACTAGTCACCATCCGCCAATCCGAATAGCACCCATTGACCCCCACTCCCTGCCTCCTATTTGACAACCAATCCTCTATCCACGCTAACACCCTACCCCCAACTCCATGCCCCCGACCTTCTGCAATAACCTCTTGTGAGGTACTTTGTCAAAGGCCTTCTGAAAATCTAGAAAGACCACATCCACCAGCTCTCCTCTATCCATCGCCCTAGACACATCCTCATAGAACTCCAGTAAATTTGTCAGACACGACTTCCCTTTAATGAAACTGTGTTGCGTCTGCTCTATCAAGCAATTCCCTTCAAGATGCCTCGCAATTTCCTCCTTGATGACGGATTCTAACATTTTACCTACCACAGACGTTAAACTAACCGGCCTATAATTCCCCGCCTTTTGCCTGGCACACTTCTTAAACAACAGCGTAACATTAGCCATTTTCCAATCATCCGGCACTTCCCCGGAATCCAGCGACGTCTGGAAAATAACCACCAAGGCATCCACTATCACCTCCGCCATTTCTTTCAGAACCCTCGGATGCATTCCATCCGGTCCTGGGGACTTGTCCACAATCAGCCCCTCCAGTCTGTCGAGCACCACCTCTCTAGTAACAGTAATGTCATTAAGACCCTCCATTCCTACCACCTTTCCATCGCTAACACCCGGCAAATTATTCACGTCCTCCTCCGTGAAGACAGAAACAAGAAAGTTATTCAAGTCGTAGCTGACATGCCAAATTTCCTCAGTCTTCTGAGAAAGTAGAGGCGGTGATAGGGCTTTCTTAACTATAGTGTCGGCATGGGAAGAACCAGGACAGGTTGTTGGTGATCTGGACACAGAGAGAAACTGCAGTATATGACAGTACAGGAGGATCTGGGTGTACTTTACATGAATCAAAAAGAGTTGGCGTGCAGATACACACCAAGTACTTAGGAAGGTCTTTATTGCAAAGGGTTGGATTTCTCAGAGGGTGGTTGGTGTTTGGACTTCTCTCTCCCGGAGAGAGCACTGGAATCTGGGTCACTGGATATATTTAAGGCTGACTTAGACCGATTTTATAAATCGACGTGGGAATTGAGGGTTATGGGAGACTAGACAAAGAAGTCAAGTTGAGCCCGTAAGATCAGCCGTGAGCGACATAGCAGACTCGAGGGGCCGAATGGCCCACTCCCACCCTTGTTTCTGATTAAAATTGGGGAAATGCACACGATGTTAGAATTGTAGGAGGAGAGCGGAGGGTTTGCAGGGCCGAAGGAGCGAGTAAATAAAAACTGGATGTCGGAGCAGGCCATTCAGCCCATTGACCCTGCTCCGACATTCCCTATCATCACGGTGAACAAGGGAAGAGGAATGAGAATTTGAAAATGGAGACATTGCTGGATTGGGAGCCAGTGAGGGCTAATGAGGCTGAAGGTGTCTGTGTCTGCCCCATCGGACTCAATCGACTGCCCTGCTCATGTTCATTAATTCCTCGTTCATGCCTCTCTCTGCACATTGATATAAAATACCATCCATTCCTCGGGACTTCATTATTTTGTACTCTTCTAGCCTGCCTTTGACTTCTATCTCATTTGTACCAAAATCATTGATTTTGCATGGATCATTTGTGTTTGGGGAGGGCTTCCTGCTCATGTCTTTGTGAATATTTGCCGGAAAGTTCTCGGGGGCAGAATATGTGCTGTCAGGCAATCTCACTCTGTTTCTGCTGGTTTTAGTGATTCACTCGATCCCCGATCGAGTCTCACTGAAGGAACATTTCACTCTGTCTGCCCTCTGCTTTCGGTTACTGTCACTTTGTTCTTTCAATCAGTATTGCCTCTACCTCACCCTGTGTTCCTCCCAGTGACCCCCTTACCCCCCACCCAGAGATTCCCTTTCCTGTGAGACAAGGGAACTTGGCACAGTGGGTTAGCTCTGTTGCCTCACAGCGCCAGGGACCCGGGTTCAATTCCCAGCTCGGGTCAAGGAGACTTGACACAGTGGCACAGTGGGTTAGCACTGCTGCCTCACAGCGCCAGGGACCCGGGTTCAATTCCCAGCTCAGGACAAGGGGACTTGACACAGTGGCACAGTGGGTTAGCACTGCTGCCTCACAGCGCCAGGGACCCGGGTTCAATTCCCAGCTCGGGACAAGGGGACTTGACACAGTGGCACAGTGGGTTAGCTCTGCTGCCTCACAGCGCCAGGGACCCGGGTTCAATTCCCAGCTCGGGACAAGGGGACTTGACACAGTGGCACAGTGGGTTAGCACTGCTGCCTCACAGCGCCAGGGACCCGGGTTCGATTCCCAGCTCGGGACAAGGGGACTTGACACAGTGGCACAGTGGGTTAGCACTGCTGCCTCACAGCGCCAGGGACCCGGGTTTGATTCCTGGCTCGGGTGACTGTCTGTGTGGAATCTGCACGTTCTCCCCAAGTCTACGTGGGTTTCCTCCGGGTGCTCCGGTTTCCTCCCACAGACCAAAGATGTGCAGGTTAGGTGGACCAGTGTTGTAAATGTGCGGGGTTACAGGGATAGGGCCTGGAACAGAGAGTCAGTATGGACTCTATGGGCCAAATGGCCTCCTTCTGCACAGTAAGGATTCTATGACTCCAATAACCAGGTTACAAATACTTTTTTGTCTCTGATGCTCACTCTAAATCTGTTGCTGATCACAGAATTGTACAGTGCAGAAGAGGCCCTTTGGCCCATCGAGTCCGTACTGACACATTAGAAACACCTGAACTCAAACCTAATCCCATCTGCCTGTGCTTGTCCCATAGCCCTGAACATTATGATACCCTAACACACACTGATTCCCTCTCTCGGCCCTCCCCTGTACTCGCTGACCCAGCCTCGCTCCTGACTGAACAGTGCCTCGATTCTTAAAATTCTCATTTTTATTTGCCACTACCCCCTGAGCTCTGGAATTCCCTCCCTAAACCTCTCTGCCAATCTCTCCTCTGTAAAACCCACCTCTTCAGCCACATTTTTGCTCGCTTACCATGACGTGACCTTAACCTGGCTGTGAGAACATAGAACATAGAACATTACAGCACAAACAGGCCCTTCGGCCCTCGAGTTGCGCCGATCACATCAACCCCACCAATCTATAGACCTATCTATAACCCCCAATCCCATTAAACCCCATATACTCATCCAGAAGTCTTTTAAAAGACCCCAAATGTTTTATGGTTTAAATGGTTAAATGTTTTTTGATCCCGTTCCTGTGTAAAGTGCACGCGTTAATGGCGCGACATCAAGATACACCGTTTGTCATGGGAGCGACTTGGGAAGGGAATTCCAGCGCTTGGAACCCAGAGAGCCGAAGGCACAGCCATCAAAGCTGGAAGAGGGGTGTAGAAGAGGTCAGGATTGGAGGAGTGTGGGAGGGTTGCAGGCTGGAGGAGGTTATGGAGATGGAGAGGGGAGGGCGAGAGACAAGAGGTTGCCAGATACATGGTTCCTTGATGGCCAGTGAGACAATGTGGAGATAGAATGCACAGAATCCTTACAATGCAGAAAGAGGCCATTCAGCCCATCGAGTCTGCACCAGACAGCATCTTTCCTGCGCCTATCCCCATAACCCTATGTCTTTGCATTGGTGGATCCACTTAACCTGCCCATCTTTGGACTGTGGGAGGAAACCACAGCACTTAGAACATAGAACATTCCAGCGCAGTACAGGCCCATCGGCCCTCGATGTTGCGCTGACCAGTGGAACCAATCTAATGACCCTCTAACCTAAACTATTCCCATCTTATCCATATGCCTATTCACTGACCATTTGAACGCCCTTAAAGTTGACGAGTCCACAACTGCTGCAGGCAGGGCATTCCACGCCCTTACTACCCTCTGAGTAAAGAACCTACCTCTGACATCCGTCCTATAATTACCACCCCTCAATTTACAGCTATGTCCCCTCGTGTTAGCCATCACCATCCGAGGAAAAAGTCTCTCACTGTCCACCCCGTCTAACCCTCTGATCATCTTGTATGCCTCAATTAGGTCACCTCGTAACCTTCTTCTCTCCAATGAAAATAACCTCAAGTCCCTCAGCCTTTCCTCATCAGACCTTCGACTTGGAAATAAATTTGCAGGGCCATGGGGATGGAGTGGGGGAATGGGACTGACTGGACAGGGAGCGTGGACCCAATGGGCTGATTGGCCTCCTTGGTGATGCCATGACCCTACGATCACCAACTTGTTCCGTTCCTGCCTCTAGACATAGACATAGAACCCTACAGTGCAGAAACAGGCCCTTCGGCCCATCGAGTCTGCACCGAACACAATCCCACCCAGACCCTATCCCCATATCCCTACACATTTAACCTGCTAATCCCTCTAACCTACACATCCCAGGACACTAAGGGGCAATTTTAGCATAGCCAATGAACCTAACCCGCACATCTTTGGACTGTGGGAGGAAACCGGAGCACCTGGAGAAAACCCACGCAGACACGAGGAGAATGTGCAAACTCCACACAGGCAGTGACCCGAGCTGGGAATCGAACCCAGGACCCTGGAGCTGTGAAGCAGCAGTGCTAACCACTGTGCTACCGTGCCGCTCTGTTTGAAAACTGTTCGCTGCGGAGGTGTTGCTGAAGGCCTCCTCTTTGTCGACCTGTTTCAGCTTGTTGCCTCAGTTTCATTGAAAATTAGTTCTATAAAAGTTATATATCTTGCTCCCGTTCGATGGCAAGTCCCAGATCACGTTAAACTTAATCATTCTGTGGCGGCTGTCCCCTCCGGCTCCTGCCACTTGCATTTTCCTTTTGCACGATACCGTGAAGTTGGTTCGGATCGCAGGCGAGAATGAGGATTGTCGCTCGGAGAGTCTCTGATGTATTGAGCCGTGGGACAGCCATGCATCAAGTTTAGCAACGCTGACTTGCAAACGCTTGAGGGTTTCTCCGCGAATATTAGGTCATTTTGAAGTCTCCCTTTGATATCACAGCTCCAGGGTCCTGGGTTCGATTCCCGGCTCGGGTCACTGCCTGTGTGGAGTTTGCACATTCTCCTCGTGTCTGCGTGAGTTTTCTCCGGGTGCTCCGGTTTCCTCCCACAGTCCAAAGATGTGCAGGTTAGGTTCATTGGCTATGCTAAAAATGCCCCTTAGTGTCCTGGGATGTGTAGGTTAGAGGGATTAGCAGGTAAATGTGTAGGGATATGGGGATAGGGTCTGGGTGGGATTGTGTTCGGTGCAGACTCGATGGGCCGAAGTTTCTGCACTGTAGGGTTCTATACTTCTATACTTCTATAACTTTCCAGTTCCCAAATGCTCTGCTGGGATCAGCACAGTGGCCCACTTTGTCCCGAGCCGGAGTTCCGTAACAGAGTTGGCGTGGCCTGGTCAGGTTACAGAATAGTTTGTGTAGTTTTGGGACCGTCACACCTCACTTCCAGGCGTCTTTGACAGCCTTGGCCACTCTTATCGCCTCCTTGGTGGTCGCTGGCAAGGTCGGTGTTTATTGCCCATCCCCTTGAGAAGGTGGTGGTGAGCTGCCTTCTTGAATCGCTGCAGCCCTTGAGGTGTAGGTACACCCACAGTGCTGTTAGAGAGGACATTGACCCAGCAACTCTGAAGGAACGGTAATATATTTCTCACTGGATGGATGAGTAGGCAGGGAATAGAGGTATATGAACCACATAGAGACAAGAAGATATTAGATAGCATCATGACAGCTCAGAGACTATCTCTGTTGTTGTGCGGACACATGGATTTGGGCCTGTGTCCGTGGGAGTTTGCGCGTTCTCCCCGTGGTTGCGTGGGTTTCCTCCGGGTACTCCGGTTTCCTCCCACATCCCAAAAATGTGCTTTTAGGCTGATTGATTGGGTAACAAATTGTCCCTATATTGGACCTCCCTGATCCTCACACATTAGGCATAGACTAAAATCATGAATAGGTCACTGACCATGGGACGGCGGCGCGGGCTCGTTGGGCCGAAGGGCCTGTTTCCCATGCTGTGTTGTTCTTTGTTCTTTGTAGATTAGAGAGGCATCTGTGTCAGCACAGAGTTGGTGGGCCGAAGGGCCTGTTCCTGTGCTGTACTGTTCTTTGTTCTTTTGAGCGGAACTCTGAAACGCTTTCCTTATCCAAGGAAAGAGGCACTGGCATTGGAGGCAGTCCAGAGTAGGTTCACTATCTTGATTCTGGGTATGGAGGGATTTTCTTATGAGGAGAGGTTGGATAGATTGGCCTCTACTCATTGGAAAGTAGTTGAGGCCAAAGCATTGTGTGATTTCAAGAAGAAATTAGATATAGCCCTTGGGGCTAAAGGGATATGGAGGGAAGGGGGGATCAGGATATTGAATTTGATGATCAGCCATGATCAGAATGAATGGCGGAGCAGGGTGGAAGGGCTGAATGGTCTACTTCTGCTTCTAGTTTCTATGACTTTAGAAGAATGAGAAGTGATCTTATTGAGACATATAAGATTCTCAGGGGCTCGACAGGGTCGATGCTGAGAGGCTATTTCCTCTCGTTGGAAAGTCTCGGATCAGAGAGCATCATCTCAGAGTAAGGAGTAGCCCATTTACTTGATTTGATTTGATTTATTATTGTCACGTGTTAGTACACAGTGACAAGTATTGTTTCTTGCGCGCTATATAGACAAAGCATACCGTTCATAGAGAAGGAAAGGAGAGAGTGCAGAATGTAGTGTTACAGTCATAGCGAGGGTGTAGAGAAAGATCAACTTAATGCGAGGGGGGTCCATTCAAAAGTCTGACAGCAGCAGGGAAGAAGCTGTTCTTGAGTCGGTTGGTACGGGACCTCAGACTTTTGTATCTTTTTCCCCGATGGAAGAAGGTGGAAGAGAGAATGTCCGGGGTGCGTGGGGTCCTTAATTATACTGGCTGATTTGCCCGAGGCAGCAGGAAGTGTAGACAGAGTCAGTGGATGGGAGGCTGGTTTGTGTGATGGATTGGGCTACATTCACGACCCTTTTGTAGTTCCTTGTGGTCTTGGGCAGAGCAGGAGCCCAGACCAAACTGTGATACAACCAGAAAGAATGCTTTCTATGGAGCATCTGTAAAAGTTGGTGAGAGTCATAGCGGACATGTCAAATTTGATTTGATTTATTATTGTCACATGTATTAACGTACAGTGAAAAGTATTGTTTCTTGCACAGTATACAGGCAAAGCATACCGTTCATAGAGAAGGAAAGGAAAGAATGCAGAATGTAGTGTTACAGTCACAGCGAGGGTGTAGAGAAAGATCAACTTAATGCGAGGTAGGTCCATTCAAAAGTCTGACAGCAGCAGGGAAGAAGCCGTTCTTGAGTCGGTTGGTACATGACCTCGGACTTTGGTATCTTTTTCCCGACGGAAGAAGAACATAAGAACATAAGAAATAGGAGCAGGAGTAGGCCATCTAACCCTTCGAGCCTACCCCGCCATTCAATAAGATCATGGCTGATCTGTCGTGTCTCAGTTCCACTTTCCCGCCCTCTCCCCATAACCCTTAATCCCCTCTCTTATCAAAAACCCATCAACCCGCTTCTTAAAAATATTTAGCGAGGCAGCCTCCACCACTTCAACGGGCAGAGAATTCCAGAGATTCACCACCCTTTGAGTGAAGAAGTTCCTCCTCAACTCCGTTCTAAACCGTCTCCCCTTTATCTTGAGGCTGTGCCCCCTAGTCCTACTGTCTTTTTTGAGCGGGAAGAGTCTCTCCACCTCTATCCTATCCATCCCATTCATCATCTTATACGTCTCAATGAGATCTCCCCTCATTCTTCTAAACTCCAACGAATACAAGCCTAGTTTATTCAGCCTCTCCTCATAGCTCAACCCCCTCAACTCCGGCATCAGCCTAGTAAACCTCCTCTGCACTCCCTCCAAGGCCAAAATATCTTTGCGTAGGCGCCCAAAACTGCACACAGTACTCCAGCTGTGGCCTCACCAATGCCCTATACAGCTGCAGCAAGACCTCCCTACTTTTATATTCAATCCCCCTCGCTACGAAGGCCAGCATCCCATTCGCCTTCCTGACCACCTGCTGCACCTGCAAGCTGGGTTTTTGCGACTCATGCACAAGGACCCCCAGGTCCCTCTGCACCGTCGCCTGCTGCAGTTTTTCGCCCCGTAAGTAATAGTCCTTCCTACCATTCCTCCTACCAAAGTGGACCACCTCACACTTGCCAACATTAAATTCCATTTGCCATTTCCTGGCCCATTCATCTGCATCCCTCTGGTTGAATTGTTACGGTGCAGAAAGAAGCCATTCGGCCCATCATGTCCATACCAGATCTCCAAACGAGCATGGTGATTTCATGCCCTTACTCTATCATTTCCCCGTCACCCTGCACATTGTCCCTATTATTTAATGCCCCCTTGAACCTGCCTCCGCCAGACAGAGCATTCCAGATTCCAACCACAAGTATTTTCCTCACACCACATTCACTTCTCCTCCAAGTCACTATAAATCAGTGCTCTCTCATTATTGATCCTTTTGCGAGCAAGAACAGTTTCTCCTTGTCTATTCTGCCCAGCCCCCCTCGTAATTTTGAACATCTCTACCAAGTCTCCCTTGTTATTGGGATGGGGGTGGTGGGGGTTGATTCCCTCTCTGAGAACTGACACTAAACCACTCAAAGAAGTGCACCTCACCTCATAAACTAACAGAGTTATCCGGACTCGAAACATAGAACGTAGAACATTACAGCGCAGAACAGGCCCTTCGGCCCACGCCGACCAGTTACAAAAACAATGACCCACTAACCTAAACCAAACCCTTTCCGTCCATAAACCTATCCACGGATCTCTTAAACGCCCCCAAACTAGGCGCATTTACAACCTCAGCAGGCAGGGCATTCCAGTCCCTCACCACCCTCTGGGTAAAGAACCTACCCCTGACATCCGTCCTATAACTACCCCCCCTTAATTTAAAGCCAGGCCCCCTCGCGCTAGCTTTCTCCGTCCGAGGAAAAAGGCTATCACTGTCCACCCTATCTAAACCTCTAATCATCTTATATGTTTCAAACGTCAGCTATTTTCTCTCCTTACAGACACTGCCAGACCTGCTGAGATTTTCCAGCATTTTCTCTTTTGATTTCAGATTCCAGCATCCGCAGGAATTTGCTTTTAGTACAGGAATAGGATCTGGGTGGGATTGTGGTTGGTGCAGACTCTATGGGCCGAATGGCCTCCTTTTGCTTTATAGGGATTCTATGATTCCATAACCTAGCTCAGGGCTGCTGCAACATGCAGAGTCAAAGAACTGACTCGGGTGAGCCCTCGCTTGGTTCCTGGATACATTTAAGAGTTCTCTATCCTCCACCACCTCATCCCTCCCTATCTCTGCGATCTCCTCCAGTTTCACCCTCCTCGGAGATTCCTGTGCTCCTCTAATTCCGGCCTCTTCTCCACACTGGATTTCCATTGTCCACTCACTAGTGGTCATGGCTTCAGCTTCCTGTGTCTTAATCTCCACCCTCCCTAAACCCGTCCATCACCTTCTCCCTCTCTCTCCCTCCTTAAGATGCTCATTAACCCTACCTAACTCGAATCCAACTTCTGGCTGCCTGTCCGAACATCACTTTATGCAGCTCGAGATTGAAATTGTGCTCCTTAGTTGCTCTTGTGAAGGATTTTGGAATGTGTGCTGCATTGCTGGTGCTTTATAAATGTACATGAATGCAGGTTAAATCCGATGGGATCCGGGGTGCGGTAGCTAAATAGAACAAAGAACAACACAGCATGGGAAACAGGCCCTTCGGCCCAACGAGCCCGCGCCGCCGTCCCATGGTCAGTGACCTATTCATGATTTTAGTCTATGCCTAATGTGTGAGGATCAGGGAGGTCCAATATAGGGACAATTTGTTACCCAATCACATCACAAAAGCACATTTTTGGGATGTGGGAGGAAACCGGAGCACCCGGAGGAAACCCACGCAACCACGGGGAGAACGCGCAAACTCCCACGGACCACAGGCCCAAATCCATGTGTCCGCACAGCAACAGAGATAGTCTCTGAGCTGTCATGTTGCCCTCGAGATGGTCCAGTTTACGCACACCAACGACATGAAGCAGTAGGCAACTCCCGAAGCAATATCCAAGAGCAGCCCACCACAACCTGCCGCCCGCATGCCCCTTGCTGGACTTAAATGCCTGTGGATAAAAATTCATTATTAAAAGACTCTATATCCCTGAGGCTAAAACTGAACTGAATGGATACAAAGTCGGCTTGATGACAGAAGCCAGAGGGTGGTTGTAGAGGGTTTTTAAAACTGGGGACCTGTGACCAGTGGTGTGCCTCAGGGATCGGTGCTGGGTCCACTGTTATTTGTCATTTATATTAATGGTTTGGATGAGAATATAGAGGGCATGGTTAGAAAGTTTGCAGATGATACTAAGTTTGAAGGCATAGTGGACAGTGAAGAAAGTTATCTCGGATTGCAACGGGATCTTGATCAATTGGGCCAGTGGACTGGCGAATGGCGGATGGAGTTTAATTTAGACAAATGCGAGGTGATGCATTTTGGTCGATTGAACCAGAGCAGGACTTACTCAGTTAATGGTCGGGCGTTGGGGAGAGTTACAGAACAGAGAGATCTAGGGGTACATGTTCATAGTTTCTTGAAAGTGGAGTCACAGGTGGACAGAGTGGTGAAGAAGGCATTCGGCATGCTTGGTTTCATCGGTCAGAACATTGAATACAGGAGTTGGGACGTCTTGTTGAAGTTGTACAAGACATTGGTAAGGCCACACTTGGATACTGTGTACAGTTCTGGTCACCCAGAACTGTATTATGGAAAGGACATTATTAAACTAGCAAGAGTGCAGAAAATATTTACTAGGATGCTACCGGGACTTGATGGTTTGAGTTAGAAAGAGAGGCTGGATAGACTGGGACTTTTTTCCCTGGAATGTGGGAAGCTTAGGGATGATCTTATAGAGATCAATAAAATAATGAGAGGCATAGATCAGCTGGATAGTCAATATCTTTTCCCAAAGGTAGGGGAGTCTCAAACTAGAGGGCATAGGATTAAGGTGAGAGGGGAGAGATACAGAAGTGTCCAGAAGGGCAGTTTCTTCATACAGAAGGTGGTGAGTGTCTGGAACAAGCTGCCAGAGGCAGTAGTAGTAGAGACGGGTACAATTTTATCTTTTAAAAAGCGTTTAGATAGTTACATGGGTACGATGGGTATAGAGGGATATGGGCCAAATGTGGGTAATTGAGACTAGCTTAGGGGTTTAAAAAAAAGGGTGGCATGGACAAATTGGGCCGAAGGGCCTGTTTCCATGCTGTAAACCTCTATAAATCCACAAAGGATATTATTAAACTAGAAAAGGTGCGGAAAGGATTTACTGGGATGCTATTGGGATGCTACTGGAAGGAGAAGCTGGATAGACTGGGACTTTTTTCTCTTGAATGTAGGAGGCTGAGGGGTGATCTTATAGAAGATAAAATAATGAAGGACACAGATCAGCTAGATAGTCAACATCCTGGCTGGCTCGCTGTAATGTTGGGGCAGAACGGTGCGGCATAGTGCTTAGCACTGCTTCCTCACAGTGCCAGAGGCCTGGGTTCAATTCCAGCCTCGGGACACTGTCTGTGTGGAGTCTGCACGTTCTCCCCGTGTCTGCGTGGGTTTCTTTGGCTGCTCCGGTTTCCCCCCACACTCCAAAGGTGTGTGGGTTAGGTTGATTGACCATGCTAAATTACCCCTTCGTGTCAGGGAGATTAGGAGAGTAAATATAAGGGGTTATGGGGCTTGGACAAGGATGGGATTGCGGTCAGTGCAGACACAAGGGGCTGAATGGTCTCCTTCTGCACTATAGATTCTACGATCTTTTCCCAAGGTAGGGAAACTAGAGGGCACAGGTTTAAGGTGAGAGAGGAGAGATACAAAAGTGTCTAGAGGGGCACGTTTTTCTCATAGAAGGTGATGAGTGTCTGGAACAAGCTGCCAGAGGTAGTAGTAGAGGTGGGTACAATTTTGTCCTTTAAAAAGCATTTAGACAGTTACATGGGTAAGATGGGTATAGTGGGCTATGGGCCAAATGTAGTTTTCAGTGGTAAAAACTGGGTAGCATGGGCATACTGGGCAGAAGTGCCAATTTCCATGCTGTAAACTTCAATGACTCTATGACATTATTGTTGACTTTTATGCTAAGTGTGCCCAATCCGTGTCCTCTGATTCATAAGAAGAAGAACATAAGAACATAAGAAATAGGAGCAGGAGTAGGCCATCTGGCCCTTCGCGCCTGCCCCGCCATTCAATAAGATCATGGCTGATCTGTCGTGACTCAGCTCCACCTTCCCGCCCTCTCCCCATAACCCTTAATCCCTTCTCTTATCAAAAACCCATCAACCCGTTTCTTAAAAATATTTAGCGAGGCAGCCTCCACCACTTCAACGGGCAGAGAATTCCAGAGATTCACTACCCTTTGAGTGAAGAAGTTCCTCCTCAACTCTGTTCTAAACCGCCCCCCCTTTATCTTGAGGCTGTGCCCCCTAGTCCTACTGTCTTTTTTGAGCGGGAACAGTCTCTCCACCTCTATCCTATCCATCCCATTCATCATCTTATACGTCTCAATGAGATCTCCCCTCATTCTTCTAAACTCTAACGAGTACAAGCCTAGTTTATTCAGCCTCTCCTCATAGCTCAATCCCCTCAACTCCGGTATCAGCCGAGTAAACCTCCTCTGCACTCCCTCCAGGGCCAAAACATCCTTGCGCAGGTGCGGCTCCTGACACCCGCCCCCCCCCCACGCTCATTGAAATAGCTTCTCCTTGCTTTGTCTATTAAAACCCTTCATAATTTTGGACATGTGGATTCAATCTCCCCTTACCTTTCCGTGTTCCAGGGAGGGTGATCGCAGCTTCTCCAGTCTCCCCACCTTCGCTCGAGTCCCTCGGCTCTGCTGCCATTCCGGCAAGTCCCCTCCACGTTCCGAGGCCTTCCCAAGCTTTCCAAAGTGTGGCGCGCGGTTTATATAAGGAACACATTTCCTGGCTTGACATTGCGACTGGTAATAAAAGTGCTCATTACTGACTGGGTCCCATTGCGTAGGACATTGCTGCCTTTCTCCTTTCCTTGCCAAGTGCTTTGTTGTAAGTAATTGCAGTTTGAGTAGATATGTCCCCTCAACATGCATCATTAAGCAGCATCGCAGATGTCCACCCAGCAGCCCCGGGGTGAAGCCAAGGACTGCAGCGTAGAGCGTTCTGCAAAGGCAGGAGACAAAGAGAGCAAGAGGTGCTGCCTGAGAACGAGTGGACGGCTTTTGCTTTTGTCTTGGATGTCCCTCGATTCTTCTGTGCTATTTTTCCTTCATTCTTTCATTGGATGCGGGTGTCACTGACATGGGGCCACCATGGTGTGAATCTTTCCATAGAACCCTACAGAACCATAGAACCCTACAGTGCAGAAACAGGCCCTTTGGCCCATCAAGTCTGCACCGAACACAATCCCACCCAGACCCTATCCCCATATCCCTACACATTTTACCTGCTAATCCCTCTAACCTACACATCCCAGGATACTAAGGGGCAATTTTAGCATAGCCAATGAACCTAACCCGCATATCTTTGGACTGTGGGAGGAAACCGGAGCACCCGGAGGAAACCCACGCAGACATGAGGAGAATGTGCAAACTCCACACAGGCAGTGACCCGAGCCGGGAATCGAACCCAGGACCCTGGAGCTGTGAAGCAGCAGTGCTAACCCACTGTGCTACCTTGCCACCTCGCTCGGCCCGGAATTGGGATGGACAAGGCTCGCAGGACAGGATTCTCCATCGGTCTCGGGCAGGATTTTTACGAGCCTCATCCCAGCGAAATCATAAAATCCCGCCCATACAGGCAGAGAGGTTTGCAGCATGGAAACAGACCCTTCGACCCGACCTGCCCACACCACCGAGTTTTTAACCGCTGAGCTAGTCCCGGTTGCCCGCGTTCGGCCCACGCAGACACGGGGAGAACGTGCAGTCTCCACACTGACAGTCTCCTGCAGCTGGAATTGAACCGGGCTCCCTGGCACTGTGAGGCTGCAGTGCTAACCCACTGCGCCACCGCACTGCCCCAATCCTGCAGCAAGCCAGCCAGGATGTTGACTGTCTACCTGATCTGTGCCCCTCATTGTGAGAACACAAGAAATAGGAGCAGGAGGAGGCCATCTAGCCCTTCGAGCCTGCCCCGCCATTCAATAAGATCGTGGCTGATCTGAAGCGGATCAGTTCCACTTTCCCGCCCTCTCCCCATAACCCTTAATTCCCCTGTCTATCAGAAACCTATCTACCCGTGACTTCAATATATTTAGTGAGGCAGCCTCCACCACTTCAACGGGCAGAGAATTCCAGAGATTCACCACCCTTTGAGTGAAGAAGTTCCTCCTCAACTCCGTAATTATTTTATCGGCCTCTGTAAGATTGCCCCTAGATCTCCTATGTTCCCAGAAAAAAGTCCCAGTCTATCCAGCCTCTGCTTATATCTCAAACCATCCAGTATTAGTGGCATCCTAGTAAATCTTTTCTGCGCTCTTTCTAGCTCAATAATATCACATTTAGAACATAGAACCCTACAGTGCAGAAACAGGCTCTTCGGCCCATCGAGTCTGCACCGAACACAATCCCACCCAGACCCTATCCCCATATCCCTACACATTTACCTGCTAATCCCTCTACCCTACACATCCCAGGATACTAAGGGACAATTTTAGCATAGCCAATGAACCTAACCCGCACATCTTTGGACTGTGGGAGGAAACCGGAGCACCCGGAGAAAACCGACGCAAACACGAGGAGAATGTGCAAACTCCACACAGGCAGTGACCCGAGCCGGGAATCGAACCCAGGACCCTGGAGCTGTGAAGCAGCAGTGCTAACCACTGTGCTACCGTGCCGCCTTAGGGATGGGCAACAAATTAGGGATTTGTTGCCCATCCCTAATTGCCCTGGAACTGAAAGTCTTGCTCGGCTTTTTCAGAGGGCAGGTAAGTGCCATGGGTCTGGAGTCACATGTAGACCAGACCAGGTAAGGTTGGCAGAGACCCGCCCCCCCCCCCCCCATAGATTTGGCCTAGCTGTGACTCCAGAGCCACAGCAATGTGGTTGACTCTCAACAGCTCTCCAACGGCAACTAGAGATGGGCAATAAATGCTGGTCAGTCAACGACGCCCATGTCCCACAAATAAATAAAACAAATTCCATCAGCTGCCATGGTGGTGTTTGAACCTGTGTCCCCAGTGGTACCACCTTCTCCCTAAATCTAATCCGAGGGAGTGCAGCACTGTCAGTAGTGCCACTTACTCAACGAGCCATTGAATCGAGGCTCTGACTGGCCTCTCGGGTACTGTGGCCAAGAGAGTTGAGATGAACAGGGTGGCACAGTAGGTTAGCACTGCTGCTTCACAGCTCCAGGAACCTGGGCTCAATTCCTGGCTTGGGTCACTGTCTGTGTGGAGTTTGCACATTCTCCTCGTGTCTGCATGGGTTTCCTCCCACAATCCAAAGATATGCAGGTTAGGTTGACTGGCCATGCTAAAATTGTACCTTAGTGTCCTGAGATGCTTGGATTTGTGAGTATAATATGTCGGGATATGGGGGTAGGGCCCTGGCTGGGATTGTGGTTGGTGCAGACTCAATGGGCGGAATGGCCTCTTTCTGTACAGTGGGGTATCTATGATTTCTATGAGTTCTCCTCCTGGGGACAATGTTGGTCTCTCAACCAATATCAGCTGTTCACATTATATATTAATGATTTGGAAGAGGGAACTGAATGTATGATTTCCAAATTTGCAGATGATACAAAGTTGGGTGGGAGGGTGAGCTGTGAGGAGGATGCTTCAGTGTGATTTGGATAGGCTGAGTGTGTGGGCATCTGCATGGCAGATGCAGCATAATGTGGATAAATGTGAGGTTATCTACTTTGGTAGCAATGATAGAAAGGCAGTTTACTATCTGAGCAACCAATAATTAGGAAGGGAACATAAGACATAGAACAGTACAGGCCCTTTGGCCCTCGATGTTGTGCCGAGCTTTGTCCGAACCCAAGCTATCCCACTCCCTATCATTCTGGAGTGCTCCATGTGCCTATCCAATAACCGCTTGAAAGTTCCTAAAGTGTCCGACTCCACTATCACAGCAGGCAGTGTATTCCACACCCCAACCACTCTCTGAGTAGAGAATCTACCTCGGACATCCCTCCTGTATCTCCCACCATGAACCTTATAGTTATTCCCCCTAGTAGCAGCCACATCCACCCAAGGAAGTAGTCTCTGAATGTCCACTCTATTGCTCCCTCTCATCATCTTATGAACCTCTATTTAAGTTATCTCTCATCCTCCTCCACTCCAGAGAGAAAAGCCCCTTCAAAGAGATTGCTTGTACACCAGGCAACCAGATGCAGCAGGCAGTAAAGAAGGCCATTGGTACACTGGCTTTCATGGTGAGGGGATTCGAGTACAGGAGCTGGGATATCTTGATGCAGGCCGCGCCTGGAATATTATATGCGGTTCTGGTCCCCTGATCTGAGGAAGGATGTCCTTATAATAGAGGGAATACAGAGAAGGTTTACCAGGCTGATTCCTGGGATGGCAGGTCTGTCATATGAGGAGAGATTGAGTCGGTTAGGATTATATTCACTGGGATTCAGAAGAATGAGAGGGGATCTCACAGAAACTTGTAAAATTCTAATAGGACTGGACAGAGTAGATGCAGGAAAGATAGAACATAGAAAAACTACAACACAAACAGGCCCTTTGGCCCACAAGTTGCGCCGATGATAGCCCTACCTACTCGGATTACTTATAACTCTCAATTCTATTAAATCCCATGTACTCATCCAGAAGTCTTTTAAAAGACCCCAGCGAGTTCGCCTCCACCACCACCGACGGCAGCCGATTCCACTCACTCACCACCCTCTGAGTGAAAAACTTACCCCTAACATCACCTCTGTACCTGCTCCCCAGCACCTTAAACCTGTGTCCTCTCGTAGCAACCATTTCAGCCCGGGGAAATAGCCTCTGAGAATCCACCCTATCTATACCTCTCAACATTTTATAAACCTCTATCAGGTCGCCTCTCAACCTTCGCCTCTCCAGGGAAAAGAGTCCCAGCTCCCTCAACCTATCTTCATAAGGCATGCCTCCCAATCCAGGCAACATCCTTGTAAATCTCCTCTGCACCCTTTCAATAGCTTCTACGTCTTTCATATAGTGAGGCGACCAGAACTGCGCACAGTACTCCAAGAGGGGTCTGACAAGGGTCCTATAAAGTTGCAGCATTACCTCCCGACTCCTAAACTCAATCCCTCGATTAATGAAGACCAGTACACCATACGCCTTCTTGACCACATCCTCCACCTGCGAGGCCGATTTAAGAGTCGGGGGAATCCAGAACCAGGGGTCACAGACTGAGGATTCCGAGCAGACTGTTTAGGACAGAGACAAAGAGAAATTTCTTCACCCAGAGGGTAGGTGAATGTGTAAAATTTGCTGCCACAGAATGTAGTTCAGGCCAAAACATTGGATGTTTTCGAGAAGCAGTTTGATACAGCTTTTGGAGCAAAGGGATCAAAGGATACGGGTAGAGGTGGGATCAGGATATTGAGTTGGACAATCAGCCATGATAATGAATGGTGGAGCAGGCTCGAAGGGCCAAATGGCCTAGTCCTGCTCCTATTTGTTATGTTTCTATCACTGAAAGCAGAATATCTGTTTTATCACACTTCTGTGTGTGGGATCTTGCTGTGCGCAGATTGGCTGCTGGGTTTCCTGCATCCCCAATACTAACTGCACTTCGCTCAATGCATCGTTGTTTGGGACGTCCTGAGGTCATGGAGGCGCATTCGAAGCACGCAGTATTTCTTCACGCAAAACATTCCTTGTTGATCCGGAACAAAACAGTCAAAATACGATCCATGTTCCTGTTTCAGGGCTATCTTGATTTGATTTATTATTGTCACATGTATTGGGATACAGTGAAAAGTATTGTTTCTTGCGCACTTTGCAGACAAAACATACCATTCATAGAGAAGGAGAGAGTGCAGAATGTAGTGTTACAGTCATAGCGAGGGTGTAGAGAAAGATCAACTTAATGCGAGGTAGGTCCATTCAAAAGTCTGACAATAGCAGGGAAGAAGCTGTTCTTGAGTTGATTGGTACGTGACCTCAGACTTTTGTATCTTTTTCCTGATGGAAGAAGATGGAAGAGAGAATGTCCGGGGTGCGTGGGGTCCTTAATTATGCCGGCTGCTTTTCCCGAGGCAGCAGGAAGTGTAGACAGAGTCAATGGATGGGAGGCTGGTTTGCGTGATGGATTGGGCTACATTCACGACCTTCTGTGGTTCCTTGTGGTCTTGGGCAGAGCAGGAGCCCAGACGAAGCTGTGATAGAACCAGAAAGAATGCTTTCTGTGGAGCATCTGTAAAAATTGGTGAGAGTTGTCGCGGACATGCCAAATTTTCTTAGTCTCCTGAGAAAGTAGAGGCATTGGTGGGCTTTCTTAACTATAGTGTCAACATAGAACATAGAACATTACAGCACAAACAGGCCCTTCGGCCCTCGAGTTGCGCCGATCACATCAACCCCACCAATCTATAGACCTATCTATAACCCCCAATCCCATTAAACCCCATATACTCATCCAGAAGTCTTTTAAAAGACCCCAGCGAGTTCGCCTCCACCACCGATGACGGCAGCCGATTCCATTCACTCACCACCCTCTGAGTGAAAAACTTACCCCTAACATCACCTCTGTACTTCCCTCCCCGCACCTTAAATCTGTGTCCTCTCGTAGCGACATTACTTTGTTGGTGGGCTTTCTGAAGAAAGGCTGGTTAGTAACTTGGTTAGTAACCCCTCCCCCCACTTCTGGGGAGCCGAGCACGAGGAAACACCATTTAAACGTTCGGGGTCTCCCACTCAAGCCTCCAGATGAGGAGAAATTCTCTTACCCACAGAACGATGGAGGGCTTTGCCGTTGGATCATTTTGAGGCCAAGTTAGATGGAGTTTCGATCAATGAGAGAGTTGAGGATGATGGGGGATGGGTGGAAAGTGGAGCCATGTTCAGTCAAAGCAGTGGCGAATGTATTGAAGGGCAGAACAGGCTCAAAGGCCCAAATGGTTCTACTGAGCACATGGCATGTTCTGACATGTTGCCACTTACCTTGTCATATGCTTTGCCTGTGATTAAACGTGTTACATGAAACAACAACAACTTGCATTTATAGAATGCCTGTGCCCCAGTAAAATGTTCAGAGGCATTTACCAGACAAAAACCACGTTCCCAGCTGTATAAGGAGGTATAATGGTGAAAGACTTGATCAAAGGATGACCTCGGGTTCTTTGTGCATGAGTCGCAAAAACCCAGCTTGCAGGTGCAGCAGGTGGTCAGGAAGGCGAATGGGATGCTGGCCTTCATAGCGAGGGGGATTGAATATAAAAGTAGGGAGGTCTTGCTGCAGCTGTATAGGGCATTGGTGAGGCCGCAGCTGGAGTACTGTGTGCAGTTTTGGGCGCCGCACCTGCGCAAAGATATTTTGGCCCTGGAGGGAGTGCAGAGGAGGTTTACTCGGCTGATACCGGAGTTGAGGGGATTGAGCTATGAGGAGAGGCTGAATAAACTAGGCTTGTACTCGTTAGAGTTTAGAGGAATGAGGGGAGATCTCATTGAGACGTATAAGATGATGAATGGGATGGATAGGATAGAGGCGGAGAGACTCTTCCCGCTCAGAAAGGACAGTAGGACTAGGGGGCACAGCCTCAAGATAAAGGGGGGACGGTTTAGAACGGAGTTGAGGAGGAACTTCTTCACTCAAAGGGTGGTGAATCTCTGGAATTCTCTGCCCGTTGAAGTGGTGGAGGCTGCCTCGCTAAATATTTTTAAGACGCGGGTTGATGGGTTTTTGATAAGAGAGGGGATTAAGGGTTATGGGGAGAGGGCGGGAAGGTGGAACTGAGCCACGACAGATCAGCCATGATCTTATTGAATGGCGGGGCAGGCTCGAAGGGCTAGATGGCCTACTCCTGCTCCTATTTCTTATGTTCTTATGTTCTTATGAAGAGGAAGGAAGAGGGGGAGAGATGCGGAGAGGTTTAGAGAGAGAATTGCAGAGATTCAGGCCCAAGCAGGTTAAGAACTGCCCGCTAGTGTTGGAGCGATGGAAATCGGGGAGGTGCGGAAGTGACCAGATTTGGAGGAGCGCAGAGATCTCAATGGGTTGTAAGGCTGGGGGGGGAGGGAGGGTTACAAAGATCGAGAGGGGTTAGACAGGGTAGATTCAGAAAGAATGTTCCCGATGGTGGGGGGAGTCCAGAATTAGGGGTCACGGTTTGAGGATGAGGAGTAAACCTTTAAGAACTGAGGTGAGGAGAAATGTCTTCACCCAGAGGGTGAGGAATGTGTGGAATTCACTCCCACCGAATGTAATTGAGGCCAAATTGTTGTCTGATTTCAGGAAGAAATTTGATATAGCTCTTGGGGCTAAAGGGAGCAAGGGATATGGGGGAGGGGAGATCAGGATAAGACCATAAGAAATAGGCCATCTAGCCCTTCGAGCCTGCCCCACCATTCAATAAGATCATGGCTGATCTGAAGTGGATCAGTTCCACTTTCCCGCTCTCTCCCCATAACCCTTAATTCCCCTGTCTATCAAAAACCTATCAACCCGTGACTTAAATATATTCAGCGAGGCAGCCTCCACCACTTCAACGGGCAGAGAATTCCAGAGATTCACCACCCTTTGAGTGAAGAAGTTCCTCCTCAACTCCGATCTAAGCTGCCCCCCCCACTTATTTTGAGGCTGTGCCCTCTAGTCCTGCTGTCCTTTCTAAGCGGGAAGAATCTCTCTACCTCTACCCTATCCATCCCCTTCATTATCTTATATGTCTCTATAAGATCCTCCCTCATCGTTCTGAACTCCAAGGGGTATAGACCTGGGCGGCACAGTAGCACAGTGGTTAGCACTGCAGCTTCACAGCTCCAGGGTCCTGGGTTCGATTCCCGGCTCGGGTCACTGTCTGTGTGGAGTTTGCACATTCTCCTCGTGTCTGCGTGGGTTTCCTCCGGCTGCTCTAGTTTCCTCCCACGATCCAAAGATGTGCGGGTTAGGTCGATTGGCCATGCTGAAAATTGCCCCTTGGTGCCCTGGGATGTGTAGGTTAGAGGGATTAGCAGGTAAATTTGTAGGATTGTGGTTGGGGCAGACTCGAAGGGCCTGTTTCTGCACTGTAGGGTTCTATGATTTAGCCTCTCTTCATAGACCCAATCCCCTCAACTCCGGTATCAGCCTAGTAAACCTCCTCTGCACTCCCTCCAGGGCCAAAATATCCTTGCGCAAGCGCAGCGACCAAAACTGCACACAGTACTCCAGCTGTGGCCTCACCAGTGCTCTGTACAGTTGCAGCAAGACCTCCCTACTTTTATATTCTATCCCCCTCGCTATGAAGGCCAACATATAAGATGATTAGAGGTTTAGACAGGGTAGATAGTGATAGCCTTTTTCCTAGGATGGAGAAAGCTAGCACGAGGGGGCACGACTTTAAATTAAGGGGGGGTAGTTATAGGACTGATGTCAGGGGTAGGTTCTTTACCCAGAGGGTGGTGAGGGACTGGAATGCCCTGCCAGCTGCAGTTGTAAATGCGCCTAGTTTGGGGGTGTTTAAGAGATCTGTGGATAGGTTTATGGATGAAAAGGGATTGGTTTAGGCTAGTGGGTCATTGTTTTGTAACTGGTCGGCGCAACATCGTGGGCCGAAGGGCCTGTTCTGCGCTGTAATATTCTATGTTCTATCCCATTCGCCTTCCTGACCACCTGCTGCACCTGCAGACTGGGTTTTTGCGATTCGTGAATTCGATAATCAGATATGATCAGGACGAACAGCTCGATGGGCCAAATGGCCTTCTCCTGCTTCTAGTTTCAGTGAGAGTGGATGGGACCGTGGAGGAATTTGAGAGTGAGCACCAGGATTTAACATCATTACAGATATCCATTAGCTGGCTTTGATGGAGGATTCTAAACTGAAGTTAATTCAATCTCCCCCTTTCTGCCAGAGGTTGAGATGTGGATTGCATTCGGAATGAGGCACACTGGGCCAAAAACACATTATTTGTCTTTATTTTTTAAATAAAAATGGACGCGTTCTGTTCTGATGGGCATCGTTTATATCTGTTTACCCTGTGGGATGGAATCAGTTCTTTTCTTCCCTTCCGCAGTTTCATTATCTGGTTACTCACCACGTTGGCCAGGAGGACTAAAGGAAAGAGATATTGGATAATGTATTCACACCCCTGTTAACTTGAAAGATAAAGGAAAACAGCGGGGGCAACACTTTAACCCACCATCATCTATTGAAACCTCTCTTCCAGTTCAATTTGCACATTAAAGACCAGAAACAGCCTGTCCGTTCCCGGGCACGGTTTAGTCAGAGCGGTGAAGGAATCCAATCGAAATGTGGGAAAAGTTTAGAATTATAGAGCCCCTCCAAGGCCATTCAGCCCATCCAGTCTGCACCGAGCACTATCCCACGTGGGCCCGATCTCCACATATTTACCCTCCTGATCCCCCTGACACTAAGGGGCAATTTAGCATGACCGATCCACCTAACCCACGCATCTTTGGACTATAGGAGGAAACCAGAGCTCCCGGAGGAAACCCACGCAAACATGGGGAGAATGTGCAAACTGTGACCCAAGGCCGGAATTGAACGCGGGCCCCTGGCGCTGTGAGGCAGCAGTGCCAACCACCGTGCTGCCATTTGCAGCATAGAAAGAGGCAATTTGGCCCATGCACAGAAGGAGGCCATTTGGCCCATCTCTGCTATACTTCCCAGCTCTTGGTCCAAAGTCCTGTAAGTTATGACACTTCAAATACATATCCAAGTGTGATTTTTAACAGGATGAGAGTTCCTTCCCATGTCGCAGTTGCAGACAGTGACTTCCACAGTATCCCACCCTTGCCTCAGAGTCAAAAATATTCTTCGCTAATTCTTTCATTAATTGTTTTCAGTCTCCACTCCCTGACAGTTGGCACGGTGGTTAACACTGCTGTCTCACAGCGTCAAAGACCCGGGTTCAATTCCCGACTTGGGTCACTGTCCGTGCGGATCTGCATGTTCTCCCCATGTCTGCATGGGTTTCCTCCAGGTGCTCCGGTTCCCTCCCACACTGCAAAAGACATACTGGTTAGGTGCATTGGCCGTGCTGAAATCCTCCTTCGGTGCACCTTTCCTTAGTTGTCCTCACAGGGCAGTTGAGAGTCAACCACATTGGCTGTGGCTCTGGAGCCACATGTAGGCCAGACCAGGGTAAGGACGGCAGATTTCCCTCCTTAAAGGGACATTAGTGAACCGGATGGGTTTTTCCAACAATGGTTTCATGATCATCTGCGGATTCTTAGTTCCAGATATTTTTTATTGAATTCAAATTCCATGAACTGCCGTGGCGGGATTCGAACCCGGATCCCCAGAATATTAGCGGAGTTTAGCCCAGCAGTAACATCACTCGGCCATCGCCCTGCCCCTGCCTGAATTGTGCCCATGAGCCCCCAGATCGGGACTGGTGTTGTCGCCCGTCTCGCTCCCTGAGCGTGATCGGCTGAGCCACAGCGAGGTACCTACACCCCGTGGCGGATTCTGAACTTACCCCGCCGGGGGTGAGACCCACTCTCAGTGGGGAGCCGGGAGTGGGGGGGGGGGCGGAGAGGCATGGTCACCTAATCTACAGTTTCCTCTCCACTGAAACCCCCTCTTCCCACCTCCAGCCCCCTCAACGCTTTCAAACACGTGTGACCCACTTCACGTACTCCCCCCCCCCGCCACCCCCCACCCCCACTCCGTGAGAGCTGACCTGCTCAGCCCCAGAGCGGGGAAACAGAGGTGGGAGGGGGCCGTGTTCCCACAAACCAACTATTACCTTCACACAGGGGTAGGTTTTTCATTCAGAGGGTGGTGAGGGAGTGGAATCGGCTGCCGTCGGTGGCGGTGGTGGAGGCGAACTCGCTGGGGTCTTATAAGAGACTTCTGGATGAGTATTTGGCCCTGGAGGGAGTGCAGAGGAGGTTTACTAGGCTGATACCGGAGTTGAGGGGATTGAGCTATGAGGAGAGGCTGAATAAACTAGGCTTGTACTCGTTAGAGTTTAGAAGAATGAGGGGAGATCTCATTGAGACGTATAAGATGATGAATGGGATGGATAGGATAGAGAACATAAGAACATAAGAACATAAGAAATAGGAGCAGGAGTAGGCCATCTGGCCCTTCGAGCCTGCCCCGCCATTCAATAAGATCATGGCTGATCTGTCGAGGCTCAGTTCCACCTTCCCGCCCTCTCCCCATAACCCTTAATCCCCTCTCTTATCAAAAACCCATCAACCCGCGTCTTAAAAATATTTAGCGAGGCAGCCTCCACCACTTCAGAGAATTCCAGAGATTCACCACCCTTTGAGTGAAGAAGTTCCTCCTCAACTCCGTTCTAAACCGCCCCCCCTTTATCTTGAGGCTGTGCCCCCTAGTCCTATTATCCTTCCTGAGCGGGAAGAGTCTCTCCACCTCTATCCTATCCATCCCATTCATCATCTTATACGTCTCAATGAGATCTCCCCTCATTCTTCTAAACTCTAACGAGTACAAGCCTAATTTATTCAGCCTCTCCTCATAGCTCAATCCCCTCAACTCCGGTATCAGCCTAGTAAACCTCCTCTGCACTCCCTCCAGGGCCAAAATATCCTTGCGCAGTGCGGTGCCCAAAACTGCACACAGTACTCCAGCTGCGGCCTCACCAATGCCCTATACAGCTGCAGCAAGACCTCCCTACTTTTATATTCAATCCCCCTCGCTATGAAGGCCAGCATCCCATTCGCCTTCCTGACCACCTGCTGCACCTGCAAGCTGGGTTTTTGCGACTCATGCACAAGGACCCCGAGGTCCCTCTGCACCGTCGCCTGCTGCAGTTTTTCTCCACGTAAGTAATAGTCCTTCCTACCATTATTCCTACCAAAGTGAACCACCTCGCACTTGCCAACATTAAATTCCATTTGCCATTTCCTAGCCCATTCGCCCAGCCCATCTAGATCCTTCTGTAGAGAGACTCTTCCCGCTCAGAAAGGACAGTAGGGCTAGGGGGCACAGCCTCAAGATAAAGGGGAGGCGGTTTAGAACGGAGTTGAGGAGGAACTTCTTCACTCAAAGGGTGGTGAATCTCTGGAATTCTCTGCCCGTTGAAGTGGTGGAGGCTGCCTCGCTAAATATTTTTAAGACACGGGTTGATGGGTTTTTGATAAGAGAAGGGATTAAGGGTTATGGGGAGAGGGCAGGAAGGTGGAACTGAGCCACAACAGATCAGCCATGATCTTATTGAAAGGCGGGGCAGGCTCGAAGGGCTAGATGGCCTACTCCTGCTCCTATTTCTTATGTTCTTATGTTCTTATGTTACATGGGATTTAATGGGATTGAGGGTTATAGATAGGCCTGGTAGGGGTAGGGATATGATCGGCGCAAATTGTGGGCCGAAGGGCCTGTTTGTGCTGTAGTGTTCTATCACAAGTAGACTTAAATTAACACTGCAATGAAGTTACTGTGAAAATCCCTAGTTGCCACACTTTGGCACTTGAGGGAGAATTTAGCACGGCTAAATTATTTTTCCCCCAATTATTACCTGAGGGAGAATTTAAATTCTCCCGCAGGTAATAATTGGGGGAAAAATAATCACAACCCGTAATATCAGGCAGTCGCGTATCTTTGAAAGATTAGGCCTTGCTCGCTCATTAACAAATGGAAACTGTAATTAAAATATTATATGAAAAAAGAAGTAATTTATATTGCATTATGTGCCAATCACTCGGATAGAAGTCGGTTGTCAGAGGCTGTGCTTGATATGTGCTTTACCTTTAGCACATGCTAAACCAGGTTTAGGATTTGTAAATTATGTAATTTAATTTCCATTAACTTCATTATAATCTGCTGAATGTGCCAATTATCGAGATGAATGAAATGTCTGCCTTAAGCAATTAGACAGTCAGTGAACATAAGAACATAAGAAATAGGAGCAGGAGTAGGCCATCTAGCCCTTCGAGCCTGCCCCGCCATTCAATAAGATCATGGCTGATCTGTCGCTGCTCAGTTCCACTTTCCCACCCTCTCCTCATAACCCTTAATCCCCTCTCTTATCAAAAACCCATCAACCCGCTTCTTAAAAATATTTAGCGAGGCAGCCTCCACCACTTCAACGGGCAGAGAATTCCAGAGATTCACCACCCTTTGAGTGAAGAAGTTCCTCCTCAACTCCGTTCTAAACCGCCCCCCCTTTATCTTGAGGCTGTGCCCCCTAGTCCTACTGTCTTTTTTGAGCGGGAAGAGTCTCTCCACCTCTATTCTATCCATCCCGTTCATCATCTTATACGTCTCAGAGATCTCCCCTCATTCTTCTAAACTCTAACGAGTACAAGCCTAGTTTATTCAGCCTCTCCTCACAGCTCAATCCCCTCAATCCCATTGTTTAAGAAGGGGAACAGAGACTTCCCCGGGAATTATAGACCGGTGAGTCTCACTTCTGTTGTGGGCAAGGTTTTAGAAAAAATTATTCGGGATAAAACCCATCAACCCGCTTCTTGAAAATATTTAGCTCAATGACAATGGCAGAGCACTAAGATGAAGAGGTAAAATTCAGTTGGAGGCTTTGATGTTCAACACCTCAGCATTTAACCCTTGGAGTGCAGGAAGCTCTCTGCTAAGCCGACAGGACGTGCCCTGGGCTCTCCGTCGTTCCTCCCACTGCCAAACTTCAGCCGTGTTCTGCCAATTACTCTGCAGCAATGTTCTCTTGTTTTATTTGTATTTGTTTATGGGGTGTCGCTGGCTGGGCCCAGCGTTAATTGCCCATCCCCAGTTGCCCCTGGAGAAGTCGTGATGCGCAGATGCCGGTGTTGGACTGGGGAGGGCACGGTGAGAAACCTCACAACACCAGGTTAAAGTCCAACCAGGTTTATTTGGAATCACGGGCTTTCGGAGCGCTGCTGTTTGCTGAAGGAGATCAGACCATAAGACATCAGAGCCGGATTAGATCCATCGAGCGTGCTCCACCATTCAATCATGGCTGATATTTTTTAGCTTGTGATTCCAAATGAAATTGTTGGGCTTTAACCTGGCGCTATGAGACTCCTTACTGCGGTAGCACAGTGGGTTAGCACTGCTGCTTCACAGCTCCAGGGTCCTGGGTTCGATTCCCGGCTCGGGTCACTGCCTGTGTGGAGTTTGCACATTCTCCTCATGTCTGCGTGGGTTTCCTCCGGGTGCTCTGGTTTCCTCCCACAGTCCGAGGGTGTGCGGGTTAGGTTCATTGTCCATGCTAAAAAATTGCCCCTTAGTGTCCAGGGATGTGTAGGTTACAGGGATTAGCAGGTAAAATGTGTAGGGAAATGGGGATAGGGCCTGGGTGGGATTGTGTTCGGTGCAGACTTGATGGGCCGATGATCCTGCCAATCGTACTGTAGGGTTCTGTAATTCTATGAAGACTCCGTACTACCTCCTTACCTATTGAGAAGGTGGAGGTGAGCTGCCTTCTTAAACTGCAGCAGTTTAAAGGGAACATTAGGGGGGGGGATTCTTCACACAGAGAGTGGTGGGAGTGTGGAATGAGCTGCCGGATAAAGTGGTAAATGCGGAGGTCACTTTTAACATTTAAGAAAAACTTGGACGCGTTCATGGATGAGAGGGGGTGTGGAGGGATATGGTCCAGGTGCAGGTCAGTGGGACTAGGCAAAAAATGGTTCAGCACAGACAAGAAGGCCTGTTTCTGAGCTGTAATTTTCCATGGTTCTAGCAGTCCTTGTGGTGTAGGCACACCCACTGTGCTGTTAGGGAGAGAGTTCCAGGATTTTGATCCAGCGACAAATGAAGGAATGGCAATATATTTGCAAGTCAGGATGGTGAGTGACTTGGAGGGGAACCTCCTGATAGTGGTGTTCCGGTATCTGCTGCTCTAGATGGAACTGGTCATGGGTTTAGAAGGAGTCTTGGTGAGACCCTTCAGTGAGGGAGTTCCAGGGTTTTCACCCAGCGACAGTGAAGGAACGGCCGATATATTTCCAAGTCAAGATGGAGATTGAGTTTAATTAGGCTCACAAGTAGGCTTACATCACCGCCAATCCCCCCTCCAAGTCTGTCCTACTGTGGTTGGCGCAGTGGCACAGTGGTTAGCACTGCTGCCTCACAGCGCCAGGGACCAAGGTTCGATTCCCGGCTTGGGTCAGTGTCTGTGTGGAGTCTGCACATTCTCCCAGTGTCTGCGTGGGTTTCAGCCGGGTGCTCTGGTTTCCTCCCACGACCCGCAAGGCGTGCTGGTTAGGTTCATTGACCCAAACAGGCAATGGACTGAGGCGATTTGGGGAATTTCACAGTTAATGTAAGCCTTAAAAATTAAAGCTAGACAGTTCAGTCGTCACCACAGGAGGCTTGTCTTCACACTAAAGATCGTGGAAACTGGGAAGTGGCTACCTCAGAATTTTAGTTGTGTAAGGAGTGGTACAGTGGTTAACGCTGCTGCCTCACAACACCAGGGACCCGATTCGCAGCTTGGGTCACTGTCTGTGTGGAGTCTGCAAATTCTCTCCGTGTCTGCGTGGGTTTCTTCTGGGTGCTCCAGTTTCCTCCCACAGTCCAAAAGGCATCTGGTTAGGGTGAATTGGCCGTGCTAAATTCTCCCTCAGGTGCCAAAGTGTGGCGACTAGGGATTTTCACTGCAACTTCACTGCAGTGTTAATATAAGTCTACTTGTGATAGAACATAGAACACTACAGCACAAACAGGCCCTTCGGCCCACAAGTTGCGCTGATCATATCCCTACCTACCAGCCCTATCTATAACCCCCAATCCCATTAAACCCCATATACTCATCCAGAAGTTTTTTGAAAGATCCCAGCGAGTTCGCCTCCACCACCACTGACGGCAGCCGATTCCACTCAGTCACCACCCTCTGAGTGAAAACTTACTCCTGACATCTCCTCTGTACCTGCTACCCAGCACCTTAAACCTGTGTCCTCTCGTAGCGACCATTTCAGCCCTGGGAAATAGCCTCTGAGAATCCACCCTATCTATACCTCTCAACATCTTATAAACCTCTATCAGGTCGCCTCTCAACCTTTGTCTCTCCAGGGAGAAGAGACCGAGCTCCCTCAACCTATCCTCATAAGGCATGCCTCCCAATCCAGGCAACATCCTTGTAAATCTCCTCTGCACCCTTTCAATAGCTTCCACATCTTTCCTATAATGAGTGATACTAATGAATTTTGAAAAAATGTACTGAGAAGTATGGTATGTAATGAGAAAAGATTGACAAAAATGAATGTAGGCCCCTTACAGTCAGACATTGTAACGGGGAATAAAGAAGTGGTTGAGAAATGAACTTTGTATTTTACTTCAGTCTTCGCAAAGGAAAACATGAATAATGTACCAGAAGCGCTGAGAGAAACATGTTTTAGTGAGGAGCTGAAGGGAATCAGCATTAGGAGAGAAATAGTTTTGGGGAAATTGATGGGATTGAAGGTGGATAAATCTCCAGGTCCAGATAATCTTTGTCCCAGAGTAACTTAAGGAAATGGCCCTGGAAATAGTAGATCCATTGGTGGTTATCCATTGGTGGGCATCTACATGGCAGGGTGCAGTATCATGTGGATAAATGTGAGGTTATTCAATTTGGTAGCAATAATAGGAAGACAGATTATTACTTGAATGGGTGTAGATTGAGAGAGGTGGATACTCAGTGAGACCTTGGTGCCCTCGTGCATCAGTTGCTGAAAGTAAGTCCGCAGGTACAGCAGGCAGTAAGGAAGGCAAATGGTATGTTGGCCTTCATAGCGAGAGGATTTGAGTATAGGAATAAGGATGTTTTGCTGCAATTGTACAGGGTGTTGGTGAGGCCACACCTGGAGTATTGTGTGCAGTTTTGGTGTCCTTATCTGAGGAAGGATGTCCTTGCTATAGAGGGAGCGCAGTGAAGGTTTACCAGGCTGATTCCTGGCATGGCAGCTCTGTCACATGAGGAGAGACTAAGTCGGTTAGGATTATATTCACTGGAGTTTAGAAGAGTGAGAGGGGATCTCATAGAAGCTTATAAAATTCTAACAGGGTTAAGCAGGGCAGATTCAGAAAGAATGTTCCCAATGGTGGGAGAGTCCAGAACTAGAGGTCGTAATTTGAGGATGAGGGGTAAACCTTTTCGAACTGAGATGAGGAGAAATTTCTTCACCCAGAGGGTGGGGAATGTGTGGAATTCCCTCCCACAGAAAGTAGCTGAGGCCAAAACATTGTGTGCGATTTCAAGGAGAAATTAGATATCACTCTTGGGGCTAAAGGGATCAGGGGATATGGGGGAAAGGGGAGAATCAGGATATGAAATTCAATGATCAGCCACGATCGAAATGAATGGCAGAGCAGGCTGGAAGGGCCGAATGGCCTCCTCCTGCTTCTAGTTTCTATGGATTGAATGAAAAGTAATGCTTCTTGTCAGCTCTACAGACCAAGCATACCGTTCACCCAGGTCGATAAGGTTGTTAAGAAGGCGTACGGTGTGTTAGCTTTTATTGGTAGAGGGATTGAATTTCGGAGCCGTGAGGTCATGTTGCAACTGTACAAAACTCTGGTGCGGCCGCACTTGGAGTATTGTGTACAGTTCTGGTCACCGCATTATAAGAAAGATGTGGAGGCATTGGAAAGGGTGCAGAGGAGGTTTACCAGGATGTTGCCTGGTATGGTGGGAAGGTCTTATGAGGAAAGGCTGAGGGACTTGAGGTTATTTTCATTAGAGAGCAGAAGGTTAAGAGGTGACCTGATTGAGGCATACAAGATGATCAGAGGGTTAGATAGGGTGGACAGTGAGAGCCTTTTTCCTCGGATGGTGATGGCTAACACGAGGGGACACAGCTTTAAATTGAGGGGTGGTAATTATAGGACGGATGTCAGAGGTAGGTTCTTTACTCAGAGGGTAGTAAGGTCGTGGAATGCCCTGCCTGCAGCAGTTGTGGACTCGCCAACTTTAAGGGCGTTCAAATGGTCAGTGGATAGGCATATGGATAAGATTGGAATAGTTTAGGTTAGAGGGTCATTAGATTGGTTCCACTGGTCAGCGCAACATTGAGGGCCGAAGGGCCTGTACTGCGCTGTAATGTTCTATGTTTACAGAGTACAGAGGGGAGAAGGAAAGGCGGGAGTGCAGAATGTAGTGTTACAGTCATACCTAAGGTGTAGAGAAAGATCAACTTAATGGTCCATTCAAAAGTCTGACAGCAGCAGGGAAGAAGCTGTTCTTGAGCCGGTTAGTACATGACCACAGACTTTTGTGTCTTTTTCCCGAGGTGGAAGAGAGAATGTGCGGGGAGCGTCCACAGGATGGAGTTGGAAGAGCGTGGAGATCTTGACCGGGGGGGGGGGGGGGGCGGGGGGGGGGGGGGGGGGTTAGATTGTAGGACTGCGGGGGAGTAGAGGGCTAGGGTGGGGGTTTGGAGGGATTTGAACAAGAGAGATGAGAAGGATAGACATTGGTGTTGCGAGCGAACCAGGGGTTAGATCCTGTACTGTACTGAGTTGGCGAGGCAGCTGCGAAGAATGTTCCAACAGCCCCTTGCCACAGAAGGCAGGAAGCAGCCAAGGTTCACAGTCCTGATTGCTGTCTGGGAAGTCATGTTGGAAAATGCGATTACGTGCGAATGAGTAAATAAGAAGGTGAACAGCCCAGCTCCATTTAGAGACCGACTTCACACATAATTGCCTCCTTCTGTGCTGTTTGATTGGACTGTGTGATGTAAATTGCTTTGCAGTCCTGCTTTCAGCACGTGGGGCCTTAGAGTTCAAAACTGAGATTTAATTGTAAAATCAAGATATCAAGGGTGCTGAGGACTGGCTCAGTTCTGCTTTGATTAGGTGCTTCTGAATCCGAATTGATTTCTTAATAAAGGTTGTTCTGCTTTAAGACCAGAATGAAAACTTCTAAAAGGACACTGGAACACGGGAGTGTTTCATTAAGAGAGTGCATGTTAAGCAGTTTCAAGCATGTGGCACGCTGGCACAGTGGTTAGCACTGCTGGCTTACAGCTCCAGGGACCATGACAGCTCCAGGCATCATGACAGCTCAGAGACTATCTCTGTTGCTGTGCGGACACATGGATTTGGGCCTGTGTCCGTGGGAGTTTGCGCGTTCTCCCCGTGGTTGCGTGGGTTTCCTCCGGGTGCTCCGGTTTCCTCCCACATCCCAAAAATGTGCTTTTAGGCTGATTGATTGGGTAACAAATTGTCCCTATATTGGACCTCCCTGATCCTCACACATTAGGCATAGACTAAAATCATGAATAGGTCACTGACCATGGGACGGCGGCGCGGGCTCGTTGGGCCGAAGGGCCTGTTTCCCGTGCTGTGTTGTTCTTTGTTCTTTGTGTTGTTCTTTGTTCTTTGGACCAGGTTGGATTCCCAGCTCGGGTCACTGTCTGTGCAGAGTTGGCACCTTTTCCCTCAGGTCATGTGGGTCAGCCATGCTAAGTTGCCCCTTAGTGTCGGGAGGACCAGCTAGGGTAAATGCACAGGGATAGGGCTTGGGTGGGGTTGTGGTAGGTGTAGACCGTATCGGCTGAACGGTCTCCTTTTGCACTGTAGGATTGTTTGATTCTACAAGTGCTTACCCAAACTCAGAAGCCAACGCTTCTGATAGTGGCAAATCATCCGTATGTTTTACTGCCTTTTCTCGGAACAGGTGAATTAGAGTTAGGAATAGGCCATTCAGTCCCTCGAGCCTGCTCTGCTATTCAGTAAGGATTTGAGTATCGGAGTAAGGGAGTCTTGCTGCAGTTACAGTAAAAAGTCTGACAACACCAGGTTTTAGTCCAACCGATTTATTTGATAATATTCTCACAAGCTTTCGAGGTTACCCTCTACACAGGGCCTTGGTGAGGCCACACCGAGGACTGTATGGTCCCCTGTATTGTCAGATTGTGTGCCGTTTTGATCCCCTCGTTTGAGGAAGGGACATTCTTGCTATTGAGGGACTCCAGTAAAGGTTCGCCAGACTGATTCCTGGAATGGCAGGACTGACAGATGAAGAGAGACTGGGTCGACTGGGCTTGTACTGACTGGAACTGAGAAGAATGAGAGGGGATCTCATAGAAACATATAAAATCCTGATGGGACTGGACAGGCTAGGAGAATGTTCCCAGTGTTGGGGAAGACCAGAACTAGGGTCACAGTCTAAGAGTAATGGGTAAGGACTGAGATGAGGAAGCACCTCTTCACTCAGAGAGTTGTGAACCTGTGGAGTTCTCTCCCACAGAAAGCTGCTGGGGCCGGTTCGTTAGATATGTTCAAGAGGGAGCTGGATGTGGACCTTGTGGCTAAAGGGACCAAGGGATTTGGAGAGAAAGCGGGAGTGGGATATTGCAAGCACGTGATCAAAAATGGTCACATTGAATGGTGGAGCAGGCTCGAAGGGCCAAATGGCCTTCTCCTGCACCTATTTTCTATGTTTCAATGTAAGATTCTGGCTGATTATTTTGCTCAAGTCGCCATCTCCATTGTGCTATCCCCCACATTGCGTGCTGTCCAAGTCTAAAGGTTGATGGAATCCTCTAGAATCCCTGTGAAGAGTTGAACCTTCATGTACAGAAGGAGACCATTTGGCTCATCGAACGTGCACTGACCACAATCCCCACCCACCCCCTACCACTGTAACTCCACATATTTACTCTGCTAGTCCCCCTAACGCTAGCAGGGCCAATCAACCTAACCCGCACATCTTTGGACACCCATGGCTGGTAGATATTTTTGACACAGTGAGCACGTGAGGAGCCTCTCTGAGATGGGATGTTGTAAAGGGTTTGCGGTCCTCTTATCCTGGTTGAGATCCAAAGGCAGGATTTTCAACCCCGCCACTCACACGCCATCTCCCATTCTGGCAGCAAAGGCAGCTCACCATTGGCTGCCAACAGCATCTCCTGGTCCTGCCGATGTCTAAGGTGTCATGCGTTGCTCGCCTGTGGTGGGTAAGGTTGTGGAAAGGATTATTAGAGACAGGATTTATAGTTATTTGGAAAGTAATGAGTTGATTAGAGACAGTCAGCATGGTTTTGTAGCGGGTAGGTCATGCCTTACTAACCTTATCGAGTTCTTTGAGAAAGTGACCAAAGAGGTGGATAGGGGTAAGGCAGTTGATGTGGTGTATATGGATTTTAGCAAGGCGTTTGATAAGGTTCACCATGGTAGGCTTCTGCAGAAAATGCAGATGTATGGGATTGGGGGTGATCTAGGTAATTGGATCAGGAATTGGCTAGCAGATAGGAGACAGAGAGTGGTGGTTGATGGGAAATATTCATCATGGAGTTCGGTTACAAGTGGTGTGCCTCAGGGATCTGTTTTGGGGCCACTGCTGTTTGTAAATTTTATTAATGATCTGGATGAGGGTATAGTTGGGTGGATAGTAAGTTTGCTGACGACACCAAAGTCGGAGGTGTGGTAGATTGTGAGGAAGGGTGTCATAGTTTGCAGGATGACTTAGAAAGGTTGCAGAGCTGGGCTGAGAGGTGGCGGATGGAGTTTAATGTGGAGGAAGTGTGAGGTAATTCATTTCGGTAGGAATAACAGATGTGTTGAGTATAGGGCTAACGGGAGGACTTTGAATAGTGTGGAGGAGCAGAGGGATCTAGGTGTATGTGTACATAGATACCTGAAAGTTGGGAATCAAGTAGATAAGTTGTTAAGAAGGCATACGGTGTCTTGGCGTTTATTGTAGGGGGATTGAATTTAGGAGTCGCAGCGTCATGTTGCAACTGTACACAACTCTGGTGCGGCCACACTTGGAATTTTGTGTGCAGTTCTGGTCCCCACATTACAGGAAGGATGTAGAGGCTTTGGAGAGGGTGCAGAGGAGGTTTACCAGGATGTTGCCTGGTATGGAGGGGAGATCCTATGAGGAGAGACTGAGAGATTTGGGGTTGTTTTCGCTGAAAGAAGGCGGCTAGAGGGGATCTCATTGAAACATTAAGAATGATTAGAGGTTTAGACAGGGTAGATAGTGATAGCCTTTTCCTAGGATGGAGAAAGCTAGCACGAGGGGGCACGATTTTAAATTAAGGGGGGGTAGTTATAGGACAGATGTCAGGGGTAGGTTCTTTACCAGAGGGTGGTGAGGGACTGGAATGCCCTGCCAGCTGCAGTTGTAAATGCACCTAGTTTGGGGGCGTTTAAAAGATCTGTGGATAGGTTTATGGATGAAAAGGGATTGGTTTAGGCTAGTGAGTCATTGTTTTGTAACTGGTCGGCGCAACATCGTGGGCCGAAGGGCCTGTTCTGAGCTGTAATGTTCTATGTTCTGCTGCCTGGGAAACTCGTCGTAATGGGGGAGGGGGGGGGGGGGGGTCACCTTTGGCAGGACCGGATGATCCCGCTGGGAGGGAAATCCCGGTCAGAGGATTTCATGGATGTGGCCACCCAAAGTCAAACATGACTGCACTGACTGTGTGAGTCATAAGCCACTGTGTGAATCGGCCAGGACAACGGTGGCATAGTGGCAGTGTCACCAAATAGGTGACCCAGAGCCCAGGGACATGGGTTCAAATCCCATTGTGGAAGTTGGTGGAATTTAATTTTACATTGCCAGCGTCCCACAAGGAAGGAAATCTGGGTGGACAGCACAGTGGCTAGCACTGCTGCCTCTCAGCGCCAGGGAGCCGGGTTCAATTACTCCCCCGGGAGACTGCGTGGAGTTTACACATTCTCCCCGTGTCTGCGTGGGTTTCCCCCGGGTGCTCCAGTTTCCTCCCACACTCCAAGATGTGCAATTCGGCTATGCTACAGTGCCCTTTTAGTGTCCAAAGAGGTGCAGGTTGGGTGGATTGGCCAGTGTAAATGTGCGGTGCTATGAGGATATGTTTAACACACGCTGTGAGGGTTTGGAAACAGAAAGCAAGTTCAGAACAATCGGTGAGGAGGATTGGGGTTGTGGGACACAAAGTTCCTTGATTGGAAGAAGGAATGGGAGAGAGGGTAAAATTCCCAGGTGTCCATGCTTTAGGAAAAGGGGAAGCGAATCCGTCGCCAGAATTTGAAGAAAATTTCAGGTTCGTTGGCCCAGCTGAGCTGACAGTTTGTGACGGTTTTGATTTTTGCCCTGTGTTTCTCTATTCTCACCAGCCTCCACCATAATCCTCCGGATTTTCACCAACTCCAGCCTGATGCCACCACCAAACACATCTTCCCTTCACTCCCCTCTGTCAGCATTCCGCAGAGACCATTCCCTCTGGGATAACGGGCGCCGCAACAGCTCGGTGACTAGCACTGCTGGCTGTGCAGGCACATGGATTTGGGCCTGTGTCCGTGGGAGTTTGCGCGTTCTCCCCGTGTCTGCGTGGGTTTCCTCCGGGCGCTCCGGTTTCCTCCCACACCCCAAAGATGTGCTCTCAGGCTAATCGTTTTTTTTACCAAATTGACACTATTTCTCCCCTGAATCTGACTGAGTAGGGTTCCATTCGTAGCCATGCAGGGTAGAATAGGTGTAGGGTGTATGCGGCGGCGCGGGCTCGTTGGGCCGAAGGGCCTGTTTCCCGTGCTGGGTTGTTCTTTGTTCTTTATAACCTAGTCCAGTCCTCCGCTCTACCCAACGCCTCTCCCATCAACCCGTGGCACCTTCCCATGCGTTGGCAGAAGGTGTAACACCTGTCCCTTTACCTCTTCCGTGCTTCCATCCAAGGCACACATTCCAGATTAAGCCGCGTTTCACTTGTACCTAGAACATTACAGCACAAACAGGCCCTTCGGCCCTCTTTCAGTTTGGTCTATTGCTGCTCCCAGTGTGGTCTCCTCTATATCGGAGAGACCAAACATAGACTGGGTGATCTTTGCTGAGCACCTTCAGTCTGTACGCAGTCAGGACCCTGACCTTCCAGTTTGCCATTTAACACACGGTCCCGCTCCCATTCCCACAAGTCTGTCCTTGGCTTGTTGCAACATTCCAGAGAAGCTCAACGCAATCTGGAGGAACAGCATCTCGTCTTCCGGCTCGGCACGTCACAGCCTTCGAACTCAACAATTTTAGATGTTTGGCTCTACTCACCTCCGCCCCTTTGTTTTCATTTTATTTTGTTTTTTTACTGTTTTCTGCCTTTTATTTCTTCATTGTCTTTCTTTATTTTTCCTCCACCCCCTCGCTTTCCCCCTATTATAGATCAAGGTACTGTTTCATAGAACCCTACAGTGCAGAAAGAGGCCCTTCGGCCCATCCAGGCTGCACCAAAACACAATCCCACCCAGGCCCTACCCCCATATACTATACCCACTAATACCCTCTAACCTACACGTCCTGGACACTAAGGGGCAATTTCTTAGCGTGGCCAATGAACCTAACCCGCACATCTTTGGACTGTGGGAGGAAACCGGAGCACCCGGAGGAAACCCACGCAGACACGAGTACCCCTTTCTTTACCTTTCTTCCCCCTTTGCTTCCCCTTCCCCCCTTTTCTCAATTTTATCTCCCCCCCCCCCCACCCCAACATCTTCATCTCTCACAGTTTACCTCTGATTTGGCCATTCACACCCTTTATTCTCTCTATGGGCTGCCATTAGCAGCCTTTCCCCTGGTTTCTGTGGCTATGACTCATTTTTCATTCCCCCTCCCCCTGCAGTATAAATATCTCCCACTTTCTCTGTCTTTGAGCTTTGACAAAGGGTCGTCTGGACTCGAAACCTCAGCTCTTTTCTCTCCGTACAGATGCTGCAGACCCGCTGAGATTTTCCAGTGTTTTCTCTTCCGGTTTGTCTATTGTCTCTATTGTAGTTTGGATTAGATTAATATCGAATGGTGAGGATTGCCTCTTTGAGATGAGACAGATTTTCCCAAATTATCCAGTGTTTGATACTGGAAAACAATGTATTTAACCCAGCTACGCTAACTCTGGCACTCAGATTCTAACTGCTTCCTGTCCATCAATAGCTCCACGTTAGAATGAGCAATCTCCGATACAGAATCATCTGCCTCAACACCTCCCAATCTCTGTAACCTCCTCCAGCCCCATCTTCCCCCGATCTCTGTAACCTTCTCCAGCTCCATAACCTCCCAATCTCTGTAACCTTCTCCAGCTCCATAATCCCCCCCGATCTCTGTAACCTCCTCCAGCCCCATAACCCTCCCGATCTCTGTAACCTACACCAGCCCCATAACCCTCCCGATCTCTGTAACCTTCTCCAGCCTCATAACCCTCCCGATCTCTGTAACCTTCTCCAGCTCCATAATCACCCCAATCTCTGTAACCTTCTCCAGCCTCATAACCCTCCCGATCTCTGTAACCTTCTCCAGCTCCATAATCCCCCCGATCTCTGTAACCTCCTCCAGCCCCACAACCCTCCAATCTCTGTAACCTCCTCCAGCCCCATAACCATCCTGATCTCTATAACCTTCTCCAGCCCCATAACCCTCCCAATCTCTGTAACCTTCTCCAGCCCCATAACCATCCCGATCTGTATAAACCTTCTCCAGCTCCATAATCCTCCCAATCTCTGTAACCTCCTCCAGCCCCATAACCCTCCCGATCTCTGTAACCTTCTCCAGCCCCATAACCCTCCCAATCTCTGTAACCTTCTCCAGCCCCACAACCCTCCCAATCTCTGTAACCTTCTCCAGCCCACAACCCTCCCAATCTCTGTAACCTTTTCCAGCCCATAACCTTCCCAATCTCTGTAACTTTCTCCAGCCCCACAACCTCCCAATCTCTGTAACCTTCTCCAGCCCCATAATCCTCCCAATCTCTGTAACCTCCACCAGCCCCATAACCCTCCCGATCTCTATAACCTTCTCCAGCCCCATAACCCTCCCAATCTCTGTAACCTTCTCCAGCCCCATAACCGTCCCGATCTCTGTAACCTTCTCCAGCCCCATAACCTTCCCAATCTCTGTAACCTCCTCCAGCCCCATAACCCTCCCGATCTCTATAACCTTCTCCAGCCCCATAACCCTCCCAATCTCTGTAACCTTCTCCAGCCCCATAACCGTCCCGATCTCTGTAACCTTCTCCAGTCCCATAACCTTCCCAATCTCTGTAACCTCCTCCAGCCCATAACCCTCCGATCTCTATAACCTTCTCCAGCCCCATAACCCTCCCAATCTCTGTAACCTCCTCCAGCCCCATAACCGTCCCGATCTCCGTAACCTTCTCCAGCCCCACAACCCTCCCGATCTCTGTAACCTCCTCCAGCCCCATAACCATCCTGATCTCTATAACCTTCTCCAGCCCATAACCCTCCCAATCTCTATAACCTTCTCCAGCCCCATAACCGTCCCGATCTGTATAACCTTCTCCAGCCCCATAATCCTCCCAATCTCTGTAACCTCCTCCAGCCCATAACCCTCCCGATTCTGTAACCTTCTCCAGCCCCATAACCCTCCCAATCTCTGTAACCTCCTCCAGCCCCACAACCCTCCCAATCTCTGTAACCTTCTCCAGCCCCATAACCCTCCCAATCTCTGTAACCTTCTCCAGCCCCATAATCCTCCCAATCTCTGTAACCTTCACCAGCCCCACAACCCTCCAATCTCTGTAACCTTCTCCAGCCCCATAACCCTCCCAATCTCTGTAACCTTCTCCAGCCCCACAACCCTCCCGATCTCTGTAACCTCCTCCAGCCCCATAACCCTCCCAATCTCTGTAACCTCCTCCAGCCCCATAACCCTCCCAATCTTTGTAACCTTCTCCAGCCCACAACCCTCCCGATCTCTGTAACCTCCTCCAGCCCCACAACCCTCCCAATCTCTGTACCTTCTCCAGCCCCATAACCCTCCCGATCTCTATAACCTTCTCCAGCCCATAACCCTCCCGATCTCTGTAACCTTCTCCAGCCCCATAACCCTCCCGATCTCTGTAACCTCCTCCAGCCCCATAACCCTCCGATCTCTGTAACCTCCTCCAGCCCCATAATCCTGTGAGATCTCTGCACTGCTGCGGTTCTGGCCCTCTTAAGCAGGCTCGATTCCCATCACCCCATCGTCAGCAGCCCTGCTCTAGCTCCCCCCACCTCCCCCTCCCACCCCCCACCCCCCCCCCCCCCCCCCCCCCCACCTCCCGGAGCTGACCGTCTCTCCCCCTTTCTGTTCTGGTCGATAACGCAGGCGCCGTGCGTCCACAGCGAGATGTCATCGTCCCGGGCTTGTAGAGTGACGGCTTTATGTCCTGAATGTTGACGTGTCTCTGGGCATAGCTGTGGGCTTTGCTGTGTAGAGTGGTGCCTTACGCGCTCTGCAAATGCCAATATGTGTGCCCTCTCCTGGCACCGAGGCATCACTCGTCAGCCGGCCTGGTGTGTTTATTATCGCACAGAGCCAGTTGATTTCCTAATTGGTCTGAGCGAAGAGTTGATTTGAATTTGTAATGAAACCGGACGATATCTTCATTAGAAATGTATCATTTGGGGCGGCTGGGAAGAGCAAGCAGCAAACTGGCAGCCTCCCAGCCAGATGGCGGTGAGTTAGTGCCCCAGGACCGCCTGCCACTCCCAACGACCCCTCCCCCACCCTCCCACACCCCCCCACAAACCCTCCCCCACCCTCCCCTCACCCCCCCCCCACCCTCCCCCGCCCTCCCCCACCCTCCCCACACCCTCCCCCACCCTCCCCACACCCTCCCCCACCCCCTCTTGCTGTTAAAAGGAAGCACGGACTCCGCAGTGTTCCCGGGGCTGGCGGCGAGGGGGAGTGCCGTCGTGACAGGTGCAGAGGAGGGTTGGGGGGGCGGGGGTGGGGGGGGGGTACAGACGCACCTGTCCAACCTTCTCCAGCCCCATAATCCTCCCGCCTGCTGTAACCTTGGGGGGGGGGGGCCTTCGATTTAATCCAAGTTTGTTTATTGAAGTGTGTTTATCGTTTACAAGTAAAGGCCCCGCGTTACATAAGAACATAAGAAATAGGAGCAGGAGTAGGCCATCTAGCCCTTCGAGCCTGCCCCACCATTCAATAAGATCATGGCTGATCTGTCGTGGCTCAGTTCCACCTTCCCGCCCTCTCCCCATAACCCTTAATCCCCTCTCTTATCAAAAACCCATCAACCCTCTTCTTAAAAATATTTAGTGAAGAAGTTCCTCCTCAACTCCGTTCTAAACCGCCTCCCCTTTATCTTGAGGCTGTGCCCCCCTAGTCCTACTGTCCTTTCTGAGTGGGAAGAGTCTCTCCACCTCTATCCTATCCATCCCATTCATCATCTTATACGTCTCAATGAGATCTCCCCTCACTCTTCTAAACTCTAACGAGTACAAGCCTAGTTTATTCAGCCTCTCCTCATAGCTCAATCCCCTCAACTCCGGTATCAGCCTAGTAAACCTCCTCTGCACTCCCTCCAGGGCCAAGATATCCTTGTGCAGGTGCGCGCGCCCAAAACTGCACAGAAGTCGCGGCGAGCTTCCCCTGGGAGGACGCGCAATGTCCGCCCGAGCCGGGAATCGAACCCGGGCCCCTGGCGCCGTGAGGCGGCAGTGCTAACCCACCGTGCTGCCCCGCGCTGACGTGCCGCCATTTCTTCGCGTGCGCGGGATCACGGAATCTTAACTGTGCAGAAGGAGGAGGCCATTCGGCCCATCGCGCCTGCACTGCCTCTTTGAAAGAGCATTCTACCTGGTCCCTTAACCTTGCACGTTACGACAAACACAGGCCGTTCGGCCCAGCCGCTCTGTGCTAGTCTTTATGCTCCACTCAAGCCTCATCCCTTCCCTTCTTCTCTCAGCCCGTCGAGCTTGTGCATGAGTCGCAAAAACCCAGCTTGCAGGTGCAGCAGGTGGTCAGGAAGGCGAATGGGATGCTGGCCTTCATGGCGAGGGGGATTGAATATAAAAGTAGGGAGGTCTTGCTGCGGCTGTATAGGGCATTGGTGAGGCCGCAGCTGGAGTACTGTGTGCAGTTTGGGCACCGTACTTATGCAAGGATATTTTGGCCTTGGAGGGGGTGCAGAGGAGGTTTACTCGGCTGATACCAGAGTTGAGGGGATTGAGCTATGAGGTGAGGCTGAATAAACTAGGCTTGTACTCGTTAGAGTTTAGAAGAATGAGGGGAGATCTCATTGAGACGTATAAGATGATGAATGGGATGGATAGGATAGAGGTGGAGAGACTCTTCCCGCTCAAAAAGACAGTAGGACTAGGGGGCACAGCCTCAAGATAAAGGGGGGGCGTTTTAGAACAGAGTTGAGGAGGAACTTCTTCACTCAAAGGGTGGTGAATCTCTGAATTCTCTGCGCGTTGAAGTGGTGGAGGCTGCCTCGCTAAATATTTTAAGAAACGGGTTGATGGAGTTCTTGATAAGAGAGGGATTAAGGGTTATGGGGAGAGGGCGGGAAGGTGGAGCTGAGTCACGACAGATCAGCCATGATCTTATTGAATGGCGGGGCAGGCTCGAAGGGCCAGATGGCCTACTCCTGCTCCTATTTCTTATGTTCTATGTTCTTATGACCTAACATTTGTGGGGTGACAGTGAAGGGAGGTGGGGTGCAGTGGCAATATCACTGGGCTAGTAATCCAGAAGCCTAGACCAATGCAGCTGGGACCCATGTTCAAATCCCACCTGGTGGAATTTAAATTCAGCTCATAAATCTGGAATATAAAGCCATTTACAGTAATTGCGACCAGGAAACCATCATCAATTGTTTAAAGACCCATCTGGTTCACTAATCTCCTTTAAGAAACATAAAAACTAGAAGCAGGAGGTTGTTTGGCCCTTCGAGCCTGCTCTGTCTCTCATCTTGACCATGGCTGACCATTAAATTCTGATTCCCATACGGGCTGAGTTATCCATGAAGGCCCCACCTTCTCAAACTTGTCCCTCCCAGAGGTGCGGTGAGCCGCCAGTCTCCCCCCTCAGGGAGAGGATCAGCCCGATGATCATCTGGGCCTGTGGTAACATTATCTTCACATCAATCCGGTCACATCTCAAGCCTTCTCCTTTCCAGGAAAGCCAGCTCCGGTCTGTCCAACCTTCCCCTGGCTACTGCTCTTTACCGTTCTTCCCCAGCCAATCACCCTCAACTCGCGCCATCAAACTGTCAAATCGTCGGCAGTCCGAACCGAGGCTGGGTGAGCCTTTCGAAGCAATCACAGGAGGGTATTCCTGTGTAAAAACTTCCCAGTGATGTGGGTTAGCGTGGAGGGAATTATAAAGGCAGTATGTAAGGACAGTTGTTTGGAGGGCTAGTGCAGACATGATGGGCCAAATGGCCTCCTTCTGCGTCCTAACAATTCTGTGACTAGAGTTTTTGGGTGGCACAGTGGTTAGCACAGCTGCACAGGGACCTGGCTCAATTCTGGCCTGTGTGGAGTCTGCACATTCTCCCCGTGTCTGCGTGGGTTTCCTCCCACAGTCCAAAGATGTGCGGGTTAGGTTGATTGGCTGTGCTAAAATTGACCCTAATGTCAAGGGATTGGCAGGGTAAATACTTAGGTTACGGGGATAGGGCCTGGTAGGATTGTGGTCGGCGCAGACTCGATGGCTGAATGGCCTCCTTCTGCTCTCTAGGGATTCTACGATTCTCAGTTAAAGTAAATTTATTTAAGTCACAAGTAGGCTTGCATTAACACTGCAGTGAAGTTACTGTGAAATGCCCTAGTTGCCACATTCCTGCTCGGGTACTCTGATGGAGAATTTGGCGTGGCTAATACACCTAACCAGCACATCTTTCAGACTGTGGGAGGAAACCGGAGCGCCCGGAGGAAACCCACGCAGACACGGGGAGAACGTGCAGACTTCACTCAGTCAGTGACCCCGAGCTGGGCATCGAACCCGGGTCCCATTGCCCTGTGAGGCTGTTGTACTAAGCACAGTGCCAGATATTTCTTTGAGTGGCGGAAGCTGGTTGTCTGTGGTCAGATTCCCGATAAAGATCAGGACTGCATCCCCTCCACCGGATGATGAGATATCGGAGCAGGAGTGGACCACTTTGTCCTTCCAGACTGTTCCATCATGCACTCAGACCACGGCTGATCTGACTCCACTTTGACGCCCTGACTCCCTCGTCGATCAGAAATCCGTGTTTAACTCCGCGTTCTCTGCGGAAGAGAATTCCACAGACTACCAGAGGGAGAGAAAATCTGCCACATTTCACTTGAAAGGGAGAGCACTCAATTTGAAAGTGTGCCCCCTTTCATCTAGATTCTTCCCCCCCCCCCCCCCCCAAGACAAACATCCTCCCAGCATCCACCTTCCTTACTGCCTCGGTATATGTTTAAACTAGATTCCAGCCCTGCAGCAGAGAAACCGTGAGCAGGACTAGGCTATTTGGCCCTTCGAACCTGCTACACCGTTCAGTACGATCATGCTGACCTTTGATTTCAATGAGGAGATGCCGGTGTTGGACTGGGGTAAACACAGTTAGAAGTCTCACAACACCAGCTTAAAGTCAACCGGTTTATTTGATAGTAAACCCACAAGCTTTCGGGACTTGCCCCGAAAGCTTGTGGGTTCATAAGAACATAAGAAATAGGAACAGGAGTAGGCATCTAGCCTTCGAGCCTGCCCCGCCATTCAATAAGATCATGGCTGATCTGAAGTGGATCAGTTCCACTTTCCCGCCCTCATCCCCATAACCCTTAATTCCCCTGTCTATCAGAAACCTATCTGCCCGTGATTTAAATATATTCAGCGAGGCAGCCTCCACCACTTCAACGGGCAGAGAATTCCAGAGATTCAACCACCCTTTGAGTGAAGAAGTTCCTCCTCAACTGTGTTCTAAACTGCACCCCCTTATCTTGAAGCTGTGCCCTCTAGTCCTGCTGTCCTTTCTGAGCGGAAGAATCTCTCTGCCTCTACCCTATCCATCCCATTCATCATCTTATACGTCTCAATAAGATCCCCCCTCATCCTTCTAAACTCCAACGAGTACAAGCCCAGTCTATTCAACTCTCCTCATAGTTCAATCCCTCAACTCCAGTATCAGCCTAGTAAACCTCCTCTGCACTCCCTCCAAGCCCAAAATATCCTTGCGCAGGTGCGGCGCCCAAAACTGCACACAGTACTCCAGCTGTGGCCTCACCAATGCCCTATACAGCTGCAGCAAGACCTCCCTACTTTTATATTCAATCCCCTTCGCTATGAAGGCCAGCATCCCATTCGCCTTCCTGACCACCTGCTGCACCTGCAAGCTGGGTTTTTGTGACTCGTCACAAGGACCCCCAGGTCCCTCTGCACCGTAGCACGCTGCAGTTTTTCGCTCTTTAAATAGTAGTCCCTCCTCCTATTTATCCTCCAAGGCCAACTGGGGATGGGCAATAAATGCTGGCCCAGCCAGCGACACCCTTGAATAAAACCGTTTCCTTGTAGAGTTGTTATTGTGGCCCAGGTAACGCTGTGCTCTGTGCCCTCCTCACGATGTCCTGTTTGAGAGGGAGGGCTTGTCCGCAGCTGAGTGTTTTGGGTGGGGGAGAGGCGGTGGGGGGTGTGTGTTTGTGTCCTGTCTGGAATCAGTACCAGCGCTCGGGGAGTTTTTACGAAGGGTGGGGGGAGTAGTAGAAGTGTAATGTTTAATTTCAGATTCCGCCTGAGTTGCCAAGTCGGGTTCCTGGTGATAGGTTTGCCGGCGAGCTTACAAACTGGTTGTGTGAGCGGGACAGAAAGCCCTCTGTAATACGCAGAGAGGTTCCTGGCACTGGGACACGGTTCATGTTTGCTCAGGTGCAAGCTTTAAATATCTTCCTGTCTGACTTCCTCATGAGTGTGTGTGGAATTTATTGGATTGTACCAAATGGAGGCAGCTTTGTCGGGTTATCTGGGTAAGGTCCAGGTTGTAGTGTTTGACTGCAAACGCGCCAGTGTGAGACATTACATTGCGAGCGATTTTGAGGTAGAGGAATCAGGTTGCCCGGAATATTAACGAGCTTTTCCCTTTGCCTTGCTTCAGGAAGTGTAGCTCGGGAATTCAGAAGGAAACTTTCCTTGGCCCTGACACGTTGAAATGAAATGAGATTCCGAGTCAGTCTGTGTCCGTTACGGGAAATGATTCTGACACTGAAGATACACTCGCACTCCAGTACACACACACACACACACACACACACTCATGCACATGCAGGCACACACACACAAACACTCACACGCACACATTTACACTCACACACACACGCACATACACTCAAACGCACACGCACGCACGGACACGCACACATGCACACACACAAGCGCACACATTCTCACACACACACACACATATACACTCATGCACATGCACGCACACATACACAAACACACACACGCACACATTTACACTCACACACACACACACATACACTCAAAACGCACATGCACGCACGGACACGCACACATGCACACACACACACAGTGAGCACGTGACACGGACACGCACACATGCACACACACAAGCGCACACATTCTCACACACACACACTCACACACACACGGGCACACACACATGCACACACATACACTTACACACACACGCACACATACTCAAACACGCACACACAGACACTTACACACACGCACACATACTCAAACACGCACACACATACACTTACACACACGCACACATACTCAAACACGCACACACAGACACTTACACACACGCACACATACTCAAACACACACACACATACACTTACACACACGCATACATACTCAAACACGCACACACAGACATGCACGCATGCGCACACACACATATGCGCACACACACACACATACACACACACACATACACTCACATTCACATACACACACACATACTCACATACACACACACTCACACAGACTCATACACACACTGGCGCCAAAGTGTGGTGACTAGGGAAGTTTCACAGTAACTTCATTGCAATGTTAATGTAAGCTTACTTGTGACACAAATAAATAATAAAGCTCCGATGGAACTTGCCTCCACCACAGTCTCAGGCAGAGCATTCCGGACCCCAAACCACTCACTGTGTTTCCTCATGTCACTATTCTCTATTTTAATAATTACTTTAAATCTGGGCCCTCCAGTTTCTGGATTCCCCCCCTATGAAACTGGAGAGTACGGTAGTGTAGGAGGATGTTATTGGATCAGTAATCCAGAGAATCTATTTTCAAATAGCCACGCAGCATTTTGCTTTAAGTTTGGAAATAAAGGCTTTTTTCTATTGGTTGTTGTGGGTGGCTGGGCCCAGAATTTATTGTCTCTCTCTAATTGCCCCTTGAGAAGGTGGTGGTGAGCTGCCTTCTTGAGCTGCTGCAGTCTCTGTGGTCTTCTGTATAACGGTTTCACATACATCCGAGTGTCTCATTCGACCATTTCAGTGTCCAGTTAAGAGTCAACCACATTACTGTGGGTCTGGAGTCACATGTAGGCCAGACCAGGTAAAGACGGCAGATTTTACAGGACCCTTGTCAGGCCGCATTTGGAGTACTGTGCGCAGTTCTGGTCGCCTCACTATAGGAAAGATGTAGAAGCTATTGAAAGGGTGCAGAGGAGATTTACAAGGATGTTGCCTGGACTGGGAGGCATGCCTTATGAAGATAGGTTGAGGGAGCTGGGACTCTTTTCCTGGAGAGGCGAAGGTTGAGAGGCGACCTGATAGAAGTTTATAAAATGTTGAGAGGAATAGATAGGGTGGATTCTCAGAGGCTATTTCCCCGGGTTGAAATGGTCGCTACGAGAGGACACAGATTTAAGGTGCGGGGAGGGAAGTACAGAGGTGATGTTAGGGGTAAGTTTTTCACTCAGAGGGTGGTGAGTGAGTGGAATCGGCTGCCGTCATCGGTGGTGGAGGCGAACTCGCTGGGTCTTTTAAAAGACTTCTGGATGAGTATATGGGGTTTAATGGGATTGGGGGTTATAGATAGGTCTATAGATTGGTGGGGTTGATGTGATCGGTGCAACTCGAGGGCCGAAGGGCCTGTTTGTGCTGTAATGTTCTATGTTCTATGTTCTATGTTCTATATTTTCTTCCCTATAAGACATTGGGGCAGCACAGTGATGGGATGGCACAGTGGTTAGCACTGCTTCGTCACGGTGACGGGGACCCGGATTCAATTCTGATCTCAGGTGACTGTCTGTGTGGAGTTTGCACATTCTTCCCGTGTCAGTCTGGGTTTTCTCTGGATGCTCCGGTTTCCTCCACAGTCCAAAGGTGTGTGGGTTTGGAGCATTGACTGTACTAAATTTTTCTTCAGTGTACCCGAACAGGCACCAGAGCGTGGTGACCAGGGGATTTTCACAGTAACTTCATCGCAGTGTTAATGTAAGCCAACTTATGACCAATAAATAAACTTTAACTTTAGTGATCCAGATGGGTTTTTATAATAAGTAGGTAGTTTAAAGTTATTGTAAATGAAAATTTATTGTTAATTAGAAATGATATTATTAAACTGGAAAGAGCGTAGAAAAGATTTACTAGGATGCTACCGGGACTTGTTGGATTGAGTTATAAGGAGAGGCTGGATAGACTGGGGACTTTTTTCTCTGGAGCATAGGAGGCTGAGGGGTGACACAGTGAGCACGTGA
>CM075727.1:5964906-5982906 GCA_037974335.1 Prionace glauca | reverse complement strand
TCACGTGCTCACTGTGTGGATAACTTCAATCTGCATATTCATTAATTCTGGTCACCCTATTATAGAAATGATATTATTAAACTAGAAAGAGTGCAGAAAAGATTTACTAGGATGCTACTTGGTGAATCTCTGGAATTCTCTGCCCGTTGAAGTGGTGGAGGCTGCCTCGCTAAATATTTTTAGAGAAGCGGGTTGATGAGTTTTTGATAAGAGAAGGGATTAAGGGTTATGGGGAGAGGGCGGGAAGGTGGAACTGAGCCACGACAGATCAGCCATGATCTTATTGAATGGCGGGGCAGGCTCGAAGGGCCAGATGGCCTACTCCTGCTCCTATTTCTTATGTTCTTATTTCTTATGTACCGGGACTTGATGGATTGAGTTATAAGGAGAGGCTGGATAGACTGGGGACTTTTTCCTCTGGAGCGTAGGAGGCTGAGGGGTGATCTTATAGAGGTCTATAAAATAATGAGGGGCACAGATCAGCGAGATCGTCAATATCTTTTCCAAAGGTAGGGGAGTCTAAAACTAGAGGGCAGAGGTTTAAGGTGAGAGGGGAGAGATACAAAGGGTCCAGAGGGGCAATTTTTTCACACAGAGGGTGGTGAGTGTCTGGGACAAGCTGCCAGAGGTAGTAATAGAGGCGGGTATAATTTTGTCTTTTTAAAAATATTTAGATAGTTACATGGGTAAGATGGGTATAGAGGGATATGGGCCAAATGCACACAATTGGGACTAGCTTAGTGGTTATAAAGAGGGCGGCATGGACAAGTTGGGCCGAAGGGCCTGTTTCCATGCTGTAAACCTCTATGACTCTAATTGGGCCCACCAAACTGGCAGCAATGCGAGCAGTTCTTCACGGCCTTCTGCTCTCGCCGGATACCTCTGTGATGATTAAGAGGTTTAAGTTTATTTATTAGTGTCACAATTAAGGCTTACATTCACACTGCAATGAAGTTATGGTGAAATTCCCCTAGTCCCCCTACTCCGGCACCTGTTTGGGTCAACGCACCCTAACCAGCACGTCTTTCAGACTGTGGGAGGAATCCGGAGCACCCGGAGGAAACCCACACGGACATGGGGAGAATGTGCCGACTCCGCACAGACAGTGACCCAAGCCGGGAATCGAACCTGGGTCCCTGGCGCCGTGCTAACAGCAGTGCTAACCCAGTGATGTTGGAGTTGTACAGAATGTTGGTCAGGCCACAGTTGGAGTACTGTGCACAGTGTAGGAAGGATGTGATAGCACCAAAGAGGGTATAGAGGAGATGCACCAGAATGATTCCTGTAATGGAGCGTATGACGAGATAAAGAGAAACCGGATAGACTTGGATTGTTTTCTCTGGAGCAGAGAAGGCTGAGGGGGGACATGATTGAGGCGTGTAACATTATGAAGGGTATGGACAGGGTGAGTAGACAGCAGCTGTTCCCCTTGGTTAAGGGGTCAATCATAGAGTTTTAGAACATAGAAAAACTACAGCACAATACAGGCCCTTCAGCCCACAAAGTTGTGCTGAACATGTCCCTTACCTTAGAGATTACTAGGCTTACCTATAACCCTCTATCTTAAGGTCCATGCACTTATCTAAAAGTCTCTTAAAAGACCCTATCGAATCCGCTCCACCAAGAAACGGGTTGATGGGTTTTTGATAAGAGAAGGGATTAAGGGTTATGGGGAGAGGGCGGGAAGGTGGAACTGAGCCACGACAGATCAGCCATGATCTTATTGAATGGCGGGGCAGGCTCGAAGGGCTAGATGGCCTACTCCTGCTCCTATTTCTTATGTTCTTAAGAAGGGGGGCTTCTTCACGCAGAGAGTGGTGGGAGTGTGGAATAAATGCGGGATCACTTTTAACATTTTAAGAAAAACTCGGGACGGGTTGATGGGTGAGAGGGGTGTGGAGGGATACGGTCCAAGTGCAGGTCAGTGGGACTAGGCAAAAAACAGTTCGACACAGACAAGGAGGGCCAAAAGGCCTGTTTCCGAGCTGGATTTTTCTATGGTTTCTATTGTTGCTGGCAACCCATTCCACACACCCACCACTCTCTGAGTGAAAAACCTACCCCTGACATCTCTACCTACCCCTAACCCTGACAGGGTTAGATAGGGTGGACAGTGAGAGCCTTTTTCCTCTGATGGTGATGGCTAACACGAGGGGGCGTAGCTTTAAATTGAGGGGTGGTAATTATAGGACGGATGTCAGAGGTAGGTTCTTGACTCACAGGGTAGTAAGGGCGTGGAATGCCCTGCCTGCAGCAGTTGTGGACTCGCCAACTTTAAGGGCGTTCAAATGGTCAGTGGATAGGCACATGGATAACATTGGAATGGTTTAGGTTAGAGGGTCATTAGATTGGTTCCACTGGTCGGTGCAACATCGAGGGCCGAAGGGCCTGTACTGCGCTGGAATGTTCTATGTTCTAGCTCCTCTGTACCAACTCCCCAGCACCCTAAACCTGTGTCCTCTTGTGGCAGCCATTTCAGCCCTGGGAAACAGAGGCTCTGACTGTCCAAGGGGTGAGGATGAGGGGCAGGGATGTAGAGGGGATTTGAGAAAAAGCTTTTTTACTCAGAGTGTGGTGGGAATCAGGAATGCGCTGTCTGAGAAGGTGGTGGAGGCAGGAAACCTTACATCCTTTAAAAAATGTTCGGATAAGCACTTGAAGCATCATAACATTCAGGGATTGAGACAAGTGGAGGATTAGCAAGCCTTTAGTGGTAGTTGTAGTCGGTGCAGACTTGATGGGCCGAAGGGTCTTTTCTGCACTTGTGTGGCTAATTGGATAGTTCCATCAAGGAGACAGCACAGGCATAGTGCGTCAAACCCTTGTAGGCTGCATGATTGTAGGGACTGAAGGAAACGGCCATGGAGAAAGGGAAACTTAATAGTGAGAGCGTTAAGAGTTCCTCCTGATATACAACTTCCATCACCCAATAACAGCAACGCGGAAGCAAGCGCTGAGGAACTGGAGTGCGAGGACACACAATCTGTTCTGTGAAATTTAATTAATTAAGATTAATTGTTTTAATGGCTTCCTCATTCATATTATCGTCAAATAATATTCGCAAATTTACACAAAATAAATCATCTAATTTAATCTTTTCATTGGTGCACGCTGTTTGGAGACTCTTTAGGGACAGGTTAACACAAAGTCCCCTCTCTGTCACCTCCCCACAATTCCTCCCCATGTGGAATAAAACTTCAACGATCAGGAACATGCTTTTCAAAACTGATTAGAGTTTGGATTTGACATGAACACTATTTCTCAATTGCCCTTTGATTATCTTCTTTAAACTGTATTCTTTCACTGGACTGTGGGAGTAACTGGCTAGGCTGGCATTTATTGCCCATCCCTAATTGCCCTTGAGGAGGTGGTGGTGAGCTGCTTCTTGAACCCGCTGCAGTCCCCATGTGTCGGTACAACCACCGTGCTGTTAGGGAGGGAGCGCCAGAATTTTGACCCAACAACAATGAAGGAACGGCCGAAATACTTCCAGGTTTTTTAAAAAACTATTTACGGGATAAGAACATAAGAAATAGGAGCAGGAGTAGGCCATCTGGCCTTTCGAGCCTGCCCCGCCATTCAATAAGATCATGGCTGATCTGTCGCGGCTCAGTTCCACATTCCCGCCCTCTCCCTATAACACTTAATTCCCTCTCTTATCAAAAACCCATCAACCCGCGTCTTAAAAATATTTAGCGAGGCAGCCTCCACCACTTCAACGGGCAGAGAATTCCAGAGATTCACCACCCTTTGAGTGAAGAAGTTCCTCCTCAACTCCGTTCTAAATCGCCCCCCTTTTATCTTGAGGCTGTGCCCCTAGTCCTACTGTCTTTTTTGAGCGGGAAGAGTCTCTCCACCTCTATCCTATCCATCCCATTCATCATCTTATACGTCTCAATGAGATCTCCCTCATTCTTCTAACGAGTACAAGCCCAGTTTATTCAGCCTCTCCTCATAGCTCAACCCCCTCAACTCCGGTATCAGCCTAGTAAACCTCCTCTGCACTCCCTCCAAGGCAAAATATCTTTGCGCAGGTGCGGCACCCAAAACTGCACACAGTACTCCAGCTGCGGCCTCACCAATGCCCTATACAGCTGCAGCAAGACCTCCCTACTTTTATATTCAATCCCCCTCGCTATGAAGGCCAGCATCCCATCCCAAGTTGAGGAGGAACTTCTTCACTCAAAGGGTGGTGAATCTCTGGAATTCTCTGCCCGTTGAAGTGGTGGAGGCTGCCTCGCTAAATATTTTCAAGAAGCGGGTTGATGGGTTTTGATAAGAGAGGGGATTAAAGGTTATGGGAGAGGCCGGAATGTGGAACTGAGCCACGACAGATCAGCCATGATCTTATTGAATGGCATGGCAGGCTCGAAGGGCCAGATGGCCTACTCCTGCTCCTATTTCTTATGTTCTTATGTTCTAAGATGTGCAGGATAGGTGGATTGGCTGTGCTAAATTGCCCTTTAGTGCCCAAAGATGAGCAGGTTAGGGGATTAACCATGGTAAATGCATGGGGTTATGGGGATAGGGTGGAGGGGAGGGTCTGTATAAGATGCTCCGTCAGATAGTCAGTGCAGGCTTGATGGGCTGAATGGCCTCCCGCTAAACTGTAGGGATTCTATGGGAGAAGGTCAGAATTTGTTGATCTTCTCGAATGGCACTTGGGAAGAAAAGGGTCAAAGAATCATTGAAACCCTACAGTGCAGAAAGAGGCCATTCGGCCCATTGAGTCTGCACCAACCACAATCCCACCCAGGCACCCCTTATCCCTACATATTTTACCTGCCATCTCTGCAAATCATGACACTAAGAGGCAATTTTATCACAGCTTCACGTGCTCACTGTGTCACATCTTTGGACTGTGGGACAAAACCAGAGGAAACCCATGCAGACACAAGGAGAATGTGCAAACTCCACGCAGACAGTGAAGCCAGGATCGAGCCCAGGACCCTGGAGCTGTGAAGCAGCAGTGCTAACCACTGTGCTACCGTGCCACCCCTCCTATTATTGAGTCAAATAAAAGCAAGATAGTGCAGATACTGAAATCTGAAGTGAAAACAGAAAACTGCTGGAAAAGCTCAGCAGGTCTGACAGTATCAGTGGAGAGAGGAACCGAGTTAATGTTCTTGAGAAGTTTTAAGGTTTATTAGTGTCACAAGTAGGCTTACATTAATGAAGTTAGTGTGAAAATCCCTTGGTCGCTACACTCTTGCGCCTGTTCGGATACACTGAGGGAGAATTTAGCACGGCCAATGCACCCTAACCAGCACATCTTTCGGACTGTGGGAGGAAACCGGAGCACCCGGAGGAAACCCACGCAGACACGGGGAGAACGTGCAGACTCCCACACAGACAGTGACCCGAACCAGAAATCAATCTAAACAACGCTTCGCCAGAACTGGAGAAATGTGGTTGAAACATGGACTCTGTTTCTCTCTTTCCTCCACAGATGTTGCCAGGCATGTTGAGATTATCAGCATTTTTCAGATTTCCAGCATCTGCAGTATGTTGCTTTAATAAGCAGTGTGAAATGATTCACTGCAGCAAGTTCCACAAATTCATTACACTCCGCGTAGATAGACACAACTGCAATTATTGCAATGGTTTGTGAGCAACATGGTCACTGTGGGAAATAATCCTCCTTTTTCTCCCTCCCACTGACTCTTTCCCCTTGTTTCATCCCCCCCCCCCTTTCCTTCCCTTTTCTCCACTTTGCTTCCCCCTTTCCCCTTTTTCTCAATTTTACCTCTCTCCCCCACATCTCCATCTGTCACCGCTTGTCCTCTGATTTCACTGCCGTTTGGCCACTCACACCCTCTATTCTTTCTATGGGCTGCCATTAGCAGCCTTTCCCCTGGTTCCTGTGGCTATGACTCATCTTCCATTCCCTCCCCCTGCTGTTTAAATATCTCCCACTTTCTCTGCCTTTTGGCTTTGACAAAGGGTCACCTGGACTCGAAACCTCAGCTCTTTTCTCTCCGTACAGATGCTGATTGGAGATACCGGTATTGGACTGGGGTAAACGCTGTAAAAAGTCTCACTAGACCAGGTTGAGGTTCAACAGGACTGTTGTTGGACTTAACATGCTGTTGTGAGACTTCTTACTTCCAGATGCTGCCAGACCCGCTGAGATTTTCCAGCATTTTTTCCTTTGGTTCCTCCTATCCCTCCATGTCCTTTCCTCTCCCCCTCCCCAGTCCTACGATTCGCTGCGATAGAGAAAGCTGCACAGAAAGAGGCCATTCAGCCCATCGTGGCTGCACTGGCCAAAAAAGAGAAAAAATAAAGGAGCTGCTCCTTTCCTGTCCCACTTTCCAGCTCTCAGTCCGTGAGCTCGCAGATTCCAGCATCTCAGACACAGATCCGGATTAGAAACGAGTTGAGGCATCCATTCCAGAAACCCACTACCCTCAAGGATTCATCCTCATGTCCCCTCTAATCCCTCCATCAATCGCCTTCAATTTGTGGTATTGAGCTCTCAGCTCAGGGGAGGCAAGTCGTTCCTGTCTACCTTGTCTCGGCCCCTCATAACTCCGTACACCGCAACTAGGTCATCCCGCAGCTTCCTCTGTTCCAAGGAAAACAACCCTAACCAATCCGACCGCTCCTCACAGCTGCAGTTTTCAAGCCCGGGCAACATTCCTGTTCATACTCCTTTGCAACCATGTCCTTCCTGTAATGTGGGTGACCAGAACCGTGCACAAAATTCCAGCTGTGACCCAACCAGCATTCTACCCAGTTCCAGCAGGACCTCCCTGCTTCCGTATTCAATAAGAACATAAGAAATAGGAGCAGGAGTAGGCCATCTGGCCCTTCGAGCCTGCCCCGCCATTCAATAAGATCATGGCTGATCTGTCGTGGCTCAGCTCCACCTTCCCGCCCTCTCCCCATAACCCTTAATCCCTTCTCTTATCAAAAACCCATCAACCCGCTTCTTAAAAATATTTAGCGAGGCAGCCTCCACCACTTCAACGGGCAGAGAATTCCAGAGATTCACCACCCTTTGAGTGAAGAAATTCCTCCTCAACTCCGTTCTAAACCGCCCCCCCTTTATCTTGGGGCTGTGCCCCCTAGTCCTACTGTCCTTTCTGAGCAGGAAGATTCTCTCCACCTCTATCCTATCCATCCCATTCATCATCTTATATGTTTCAATGAGATCTCCCCTCATTCTTCTAAACTCTAACGAGTACAAGCCTAGTTTATTCAGCCTCTCCTCACAACTCAACCCCCTCAACTCCGGTAACAGCCTAGTAAACCTCCTCTGCACTCCCTCCAAGGCCAAAACATCCTTGCGTAAGTACGGCGCCCAAAACTGCACACAGTACTCCAGCTGCGGCCTCACCAGTGCCCTGTACAGCTGCAGCAAGACCTCCCTACTTTTATATTCAATCCCCCTCGCTATGAAGGCCAGCATCCCATTCGCCTTCACGTGCTCACTGTGTACCTGCAAGCTGGGTTTTTGCGACTCATGCACAAGGACCCCGAGGTCCCTCTGCACCGTCGCCAGCTGCAGTTTTTCACCCCGTAAGTAATACATCGCCCAAAGGAAAACGTGCCCCCTTTCTTTCCCACCTTCTCCTGCCACTTTCAGGGACCTGTGGACATTCACTCCAAGGTTCCTCTCAAAACCTCCCCGTTTATAGAACATAGAACATAGAACATTACAGCACAAACAGGCCCTTCGGCCCTCGAGTTGCGCCGATCACATCAACCCCACCAATCTATAGACCTATCTATAACCCCCAATCCCATTAAACCCCATATACTCATCCAGAAGTCTTTTAAAAGACCCCAGCGAGTTCGCCTCCACCACCGACGACGGCAGCCGATTCCATTCACTCACCACCCTCTGAGTGAAAAACTTACCCCTAACATCACCTCTGTACTTCCCTCCCCGCACCTTAAATCTGTGTCCTCTCGTAGCGACCATTTCAACCCGGGAAATAGCCTCTGAGAGTCCACCCTATCTATTCCTCTCAACATTTTATAAACTTCTATCAGGTCGCCTCTCAACCTTCGCCTCTCCAGGAAAAAGAGTCCCAGCTCCTTCAACCTATCTTCATAAGGCATGCCTCCCAGTCCAGGCAACATCCTTGTAAATCTCCTCTGCACCCTTTCAATAGCTTCTACGTCTTTCCTATAGTGAGGCGACCAGAACTGCGCACAGTACTCCAAATGAGGCCTGACGAGGGTCCTGTAAAGTTGCAGCATTACCTCCCGACTCCTAAACTCAATCCCTCGATTAATGAAGGCCAGTACACCATACGCCTTCTTGACCACCTCCTCCACCTGCGAGGCCGATTTAAGAGTCCTGTGAACCCGGACCCCGAGATCCTTCTGCTCTTCAACGCTACTCCTGCCCTTAATAGTGTACTCGTTCATCCCGTTGGTTCTGCCGAAATGGACGTCTACACATTTATCCGCGTTGAAGTCCATCTGCCACTTCTCCCACCCATTCCTGCATCCTCTCTATGTCCTGCTGCAACTTTTGACATCCTTCCAGACCATCCACAACACCGCCGACCTTCGTGTCATCAGCGAACTTGCTAACCCATCCCTCCACTTCCTCATCCAGGTCATTTATGAAAATGACAAACAGCAAGGGTCCCAGAACAGATCCCTGGGGCACCCCACTGGTGACTGACCTCCATTCCGAAAAAGACCCATCCACAACCACTCTCTTGCCTTCTGCAGGCAAGCCAGTTCTGGATCCACAAGGCCAAAGGCCCTTGGATCCCATGCCCTCTCACCTTCTCAAGAAGTCTTGCATGGGGGACCTTATCAAAAGCCTTGCTGAAGTCCATGTACACTACGTCCACGGCACTTCCTTCGTCAATGTGTTCAGTCACATTATCGAAGAACTATTGAGAATTATTGAGAATTTCCTTGCTTTGTTTATCCCCCCCCCCAAATGCATCACCTCACGCTTTTCCGGACTGAATTCCAGTTGCTACTTCTCCGTCCTAGACAGTAGGACTAGGGGGCACAGCCTCAAGGTAAAGGGGAGGCGGTTTAGAACAGAGTTGAGGAGGAACTTCTTCACTCAAAGGGTGGTGAATCTCTGGAATTCTCTGCCCGTTGAAGTGGTGGAGGCTGCCTCGCTAAATATTTTTAAGAAACGGGTTGATGGGTTTTTGATAAGAGAGGGGATTAAGGGTTATGGGGAGAGGGCGGGAAGGTGGAGCTGAGCCACGACAGATCAGCCATGATCTTATTGAATGGCAGGGCAGGCTCGAAGGGCCAGATGGCCTACTCCTGCTCCTATTTCTTATGTTCTTATGTTCTTATGTCCACTCAACCGATGCACTAATATACAACATCGAACAGTACAGCACAGTACAGGCCCTTCAGCCCTCGATGTTGTGCCGAGCTATGTCCGAACCCAAGTTCGAGCTATCCCACTCCCTATCGTTCTGGTAAATATCTTTCCGGAGTCGACACAGTTATCCTCTTCACTGTCAACTACACAGCCACGATCGTGTCATCTGCAAGTTTCCCAATCATAACTCCCACACTTAAGTCCAAATCATTAATATATCCAACAAACACCAAGGGCCCCAAAACTGGAGTCTGTGGAGGGCCACTGGGGATCACTGAGGTCTGAACTTCTCCAATTCCATCCACTTGAGTAATCCCAAATTCCACCACACCCCTATGGGCGGGCTGTGCCCTCAGCTTCCTGGGCACTAAGCTCTGACACTCCCTCCCGCGATCTCTGTGCCTCAACTCTCCCCCATTAAGACGCTCTTCAAAACGTACCCTCTTGACCGAGCTGTTAGCTGGTGTCCCCTTGTGAGAACACAAACAGGTCAAACAAACAGTGGCTGGCACAGTGGGTTAGCACTGCTGCCTCACGGCATCAGGGACCCGGGTTCGATCCCCGGCTTGGGTCACTGTCTGTGTGGAGTATGCACATTCTCCCCGTCTCTGCCTGGGTTTCCTCCGGATGCTCCGGTATGCCCCCACACTCCAAAGGTGTGCAGGTTAGGTGGATTGGCCTTGCTACATTAGTGTCAGGGGGATTAGCTAGGGTAAATGCATGGAGTAATGGGGAAAGGGCCTGGGTGGGGTTGTGGTTGGCGCAGACTCAATGGGCCAAATGGCCTCCTTCTGCACTGTAAGATTTTATAACTCACTTTGCACAAATGCAACTTCTTGTCTTCCCTCAAAGCCAAAATAACCTACAACGCAGCCGTCTATTATCTCCACACTCATGTCAAGGTTGTTCTCCTTAGAGTGCAGAAGGTTAAGGGAAGATTTAAGGTGATTAGAACATAAGAAATAGGAGCAGGAGTAGGCCATCCAGCCCCTCGAGCCTGCCCCGCCATTCAATGAGATCATGGCTGATCTGAAGTGGATCAGTTCCACTTACCCGCCTGCTCCCCATAACCCTTGGCAAATGATTGGCAAGTTGAGATTGGCAAATGAACCAGAGGCAACACAAGGGAAAGCAATGGAACACAGCGGGGTTGTTGTAAGCTGGAAGATGCTGCCCGCAGGGGCAAGGGGAAACAGATTCCACTGCAGTTTCCAAAAGGAAATCAGATAAATACTGCAAGATTTACAGGGTGACCGAGGGAAAAAGCAGAGACTGGGCCTAATTGGGCCGCTCTTTCAAAGAACTCACTGCTGCCAGTCCCCAACCTAATGGGTGAGATTTTCCATTCTCTCCGCAGTGTGTTTCGCAGCATCACGTTCTCGCTCAAGGTGGGATCTTATAGCCCCACCGTTACCGAAGGGATTTCCCGTTGAACGGACTCCCCGCTGCCAGGAACGCCGAGGCAGGGGTGTGGCATTAGCGGAACCATAAGATCCCGCCGGTGTGAAGGGCAGCAAGATTTGGGCCGTTATCGTGGAATCCCTACAGTGCAGAAGGAGCACAGTCAGTGGTCTCACATCACCAGGTTAAAGTCCAACAGGTTTATTTGGAATCACGAGCTTTCGGAGCGCTGCCCCTTCACCAGGTGGATGAAGAGTTGGGTTCACAAACTCGGCATATATAGACACAGACTCAATGGCAAAATAATGGTTGATGCATAGAACCCTACAGTGCAGAAACAGGCCCTTTGGCCCATCGAGTCTGCACCGAACACAATCCCACCCAGACCCTGTCCCCATATCCCTACACATTTACCTGCTAATCCCTCTAACCTACACATCCCAGGACACTAAGGGGCAATTTTAGCATAGCCAATGAACCTAACCCGCACATCTTTGGACTGTGGGAGGAAACCGGAGCACCCGGAGAAAACCCACGCAGACACGAGGAGAATGTGCAAACTCCACACAGGCAGTGACCCGAGCCGGGAATCGAACCCAGGACCCTGGAGCTGTGAAGCAGCAGTGCTAACCACTGTGCTACCGTGCCGCCCGGTGGAATGCGAGTCTTCACAGGTAATCAAGTCTTTACAGGTACAGACAGTATGAGTGGAGGGAGGGGTAAGAACAGGCGAAAGAGACGTGAATTGTCTCAAGCCAAAAGAATAAGTAGGATTTTGCAAGGCCAGAACACCTGCATCTCCACATCACATGCAGAAAGATGCCATTCGGCCCATCAAGTCTGCACCAACCACAATCCCACTCCGGTTCTATCTCCACAACCCCAAGCATTCACTCTGTTGACCCCACTGACAATCCACCTAACCCACACATCTTTGGAGTGTGGGAGGAAACCGGAGCTCTCGGAGGAAACCCATGCAGACACGGGGAGAATGGACAAAACTCCACCCCAGACAGTGACCCGAGGCTGGAATTGAGCTTGGGTTCCTGGCGCCGTGAGGCAGCGGTGCCAACCACTGTGCCAACATGGCGCCTCAGATTTCCTGGAGTTGGATGTCTTACGCTGTGCCCCAAACGTTAAACTCGTTCCCACACTCTGCAAATGCCTTTTGTGTCAAAGATTGCCAGCTGAGGGAGAGAGGGAAACTGGTGCATGGGAACAGGAGTGGACCATCCAGCCCACTGAGCCTGTTCCAACATTCTGGGTGTACACTCAGTGGAGTTTAGAGAAATGAGAGCTGGAGGATGTTTTCTACAGAGCGGAGAAGGCTGTGGGGGGGACAGGAGGCGTATAAAAATATGAGGGGTATGGACAGGGTGGATAGGAAGCAGCTGTTCCCCTTTGCTTGGGGATAAATAACAAGGGGGGATAATTTTAAGGTGAGGGGCAGGGGGTTTGGAGGGGGTTTGAGAAAAATACATTTCACCCAGTGAGAATCGGGAATGCACAGTGGTATTGTTCAACACAGAGACCCAGGGTAATGCTCTGGGCACCCAGGTTCATAAGAACATAAGAACATAAGAAATAGGAGCAGGAGTAGGCCATCTGGCCCTTCGAGCCTGCCCCGCCATTCAATAAGATCATGGCTGATCTGTCGTGACTCAGCTCCACCTTCCCGCCCTCTCCCCATAACCCTTAATCCCCTCTCTTATCAAAAACCCATCAACCCGCGTCTTAAATATATTTAGCGAGGCAGCCTCCACCACTTCAACGGGCAGAGAATTCCAGAGATTCACCACCCTTTGAGTGAAGAAGTTCCTCCTCAACTCTGTTCTAAACCGCCCCCCCTTTATCTTGAGGCTGTGCCCCCTAGTCCTACTGTCTTTTTTGAGCGGGAACAGTCTCTCCACCTCTATCCTATCCATCCCATTCATCATCTTATACGTCTCAATGAGATCTCCCCTCATTCTTCTAAACTCTAACGAGTACAAGCCTAGTTTATTCAGCCTCTCCTCATAGCTCAATCCCCTCAACTCCGGTATCAGCCTAGTAAACCTCCTCTGCACTCCCTCCAGGGCCAAAACATCCTTGCGCAGGTGCGGCGCCCAAAACTGCACACAGTACTCCAGCTGCGGCCTCACCAATGCCCTATACAGCTGCAGCAAGACCTCCCTACTTTTATATTCAATCCCACCATGGTTCGAATCCCACCATGGTAGACTGAGAAATCTGAACTCAATTTTAAAAATTAAGAGCTCTCTGCAATGGCCGAGTGAGACACTGAGCTTTAGGGGCAACTGGGGATGGGCCCAGCCAGCAACACCCATATCATTTGTGGGACATGGGTGTTGCTGTCTGGGTCAGCATTTATTGCCCATCCCTAGTTGCCCCTTGAAGGGCAGTTGAGAGTCAACCACGTTGCTGTGGCTCTGGAGTCCCATGTAGGCCAGACCGGGTAAGGACGGCAGATTTCCTTCCCTAAAGGACATCAGTGAACCAGGTGGGCTTTTCCGATAATGATTTGATGGTCATCAGTAGGTTCTTAATTCCAGATATCTTTTATTGAATTTCAAATTCCACCATCTGCTGTGGCGGGATTCGAACCCAGAACATTAGCTAGGTTTCTGGATTAATAATCTAGCGATAATACCACTGGGCCATTGCCTCTCTCGTTCCTCGACCCTTAAATGGCCCTAACAAGCCACTCAGCTGTACTCAAGCTGGCATCAGTTCACCACCGCCTTCTCAAAGGCAATAGGGATGGGCAATAAATATTGGGCTGGATTGGAGCGTGCTGATCCTGCCAGGGAAGTGGGGGGCAAAGCACCCAGACACCTGTGGACTTCCGCAGCTCTTGGTAGTCACAAGTTGCTGGAGAGTTTAGACAGTGCGGAGAGCGTCGCTCCTGGTTCTGTATGTGTCAGCTCAAACACTCCAGATCTAAACCAGGCACAGGCAGTAGCTCAGTGCCCTCGTGCTAAACACAGCTTCCCACCCCTTCCAGGAGGTGACGGCTGAGTGATTTTTATCACTGGATTATTAACCGGCTAACTCAGCCAATGTTCTGGGGACCCGTGTTCAAATCCCGCCACGGCGGAGAGTGAATTTGAATTCCATTAAAAAAAAAATCTGGAATTAAGAATCTACTTCTGAAGGAGAGCATCTATCTCCACTTGGAGAGACAAACCTTGATGAGGGATAGTCAACATGGCCTCAATAGAGGGAGGTCATGTCTTAACAGATATAATTGAATTTTTTGAGGAGGTGACCAGGTGTGTCGATGAGGGTACTGCAGTTGATGGAGTTTATATGGATTTCAGTAAAGCCTTTGACAAAGTCCCACATGGGAGCCTTGTAAAGAGGGTAAATTCACGCGGGATACAGGGTAATCTGATAAAGTGGATTCAAAATTGACTCAGTTGTAGGATGATGTGGGTATGCCGGCGTTGGACTGGCGTAAACACAGTAAAAAGTCTGACAACACCAAATAAATAGGTTGGACTAAAACCTGGTGTTGTCAGACTTTTTACTCAGTTGTAGGAGACAGAGGGTCACGTCTGAGGCTGCTTTAGTGACTGGAAACCAATGTCCAGTGATGTACCACAGGGATCTGTGTTGAGTTCCTGATTATTCATCATTTACATAAATGATATTGATGACTATGTCGGGGGTAGGATTAGTAAGTTTTTGAATGACACAAGGATTGGATGGGTGGTTAACAGTGAGACGGAGGCTACAAGATGCTATGGACAGAGAGGTCAAAGGGGCAGATGGAATTTAACCCTGAAAAGTGTGAGGTGATACACTTTGGAAGGAGTAATTTGACAAGAAATTACTCAATGAATGGGGGGACACCAGGAAGTTCTGAGGAACAAAGGGACCTTGCCGTGTTTGTCCACAGATCTCTGAAGGTGGAAGGGCGTGTTAGCAGGGTGGTGAAAAAGGCAGATTGGGACACGTGCCTTTATCAATCGAGGCACAGATTACAAGGCAGGGAAGTCCTTGTTGGAGTTGTGTAGAACTTTGGTGAGGCCACAGCTGGAGTACTGTGCGCAGTTCTGGTCACCACATTATAAGAAAGATGTGAATGCACTGGAGGGGGTTGCAGAGGAGATTCACCAGGATGCTGCCTGGGATGGAGCATTTAACTTATGTAGAGAGGTTGGAGGGGCTTGGGTTGTTTTTGTTGGAGCAGAGAGGATTGAGGGGGTGACCTGATCGAGGTGTACAAGATTATGAGGGTCATGGACAGAGTGGATAAGGAGCGGCTGTTCCCCCTTAGTTGAAGGGTCAGTTATGAGAGGACACAGATTCAAGGTGAGGGGCAGGAGGTTTGGGGGGGGACCTGAGGAAAAACTTTTTTACCCAGAGGTTGGGGAGGGTCCAGAATGCGCTGCCTGGGAGGGTGGTGGAGGCGGGATGCCTCACATTCTTTAAGAAGTATCTGGATGAGCATTTGGCACATCATAACATTCAGGGCTACAGGGCAAATGTAGACACATAGGAACAGGTGGGAGTTCAGGTGTTATGTGTCTGTGTGGATTCGATGGGCCGAAGGGCCTCTTCCGCTCTTATGATTCTATGATACTGAGGACCGTGAAACTATTGTCGATTGTCGGAAAAACCCATGTCCCTTTAGGGAAGGAAATCTGCCGTACTTACCCCGGTCTGGCCTACATGTGACTCCAGAGCCACAGCCAATGTGGTTGACTCTCAACTGCCCTCCAAGGGCAACTAGGGGTGGGCAATAAATGCTGGAACCACCCCGTGTCCCACAAATGAATAAAAAAAGAACCTCTTGCACCTTGAGAAAGTGCGTAACAATACGAGGAATGGAAAATGAGTAATCCTGCTTAATTTAACACGAGTTCCATAGCGGGTAAAATGAAAAGGTATGTCGAAATGCAGGGTGGCACAGCGGTTAGCACTGCTGCCTCACAGCGCCAGGGGCCCAGGTTCGATTCCCAGCTCAGTCCTGTGTGCCTGTGTGGAGTCTGCACATTCTCCCCGTGCCTGCGTGGGTTTCCTCCGGGAGCTCCGGTTCCCTCCCGCTCTCCAAACACGTGCGGGTTGGTTTAATCGGCCGCGTTAAATTGTTCCCGGAGTGTGCAGTCAGAGGGATTGCAGAATGCCGGAGGGGGAGCCATTCGGCCCATCGAGTCTGCACCTAACACAATCCCGCCCGGGCCTCTGTCCCCACAACTCCAGGCGTTTACCCTCGCTCGCCCCCTGAGGCACTCCGAGGCAATTCAGGATGGCCAATCCACCCGACGCGCGGTGGGTGGGTGGGGTTGTGGGGAAACGGGACCTGGGTGGGATTGTCGCCGATGGGTCGATGGGCCTCTTTCGGCACTGCAGGGATCGCATGATTCAGGCTTTTATCTTGGCTGGACTTTCAAACAAGAAGTTTCTGCATCTGGTAATGAGTGAGTGGGAAACTGGCTGAGGCTGGCGTTTCCGAGCCGGGAAGACTGAATAACTTTTTCTGACGCTGAAGTTCAGACACATGTAAACCGGCACAACATACCAACAACACTGGGGTGTGTTTGTGCCAAATATATATAAAAACTGGGGTTTTACTGCGCTGTTTAACTATGTGTTTGCTGTTAAACACTTGGACCTTCGCCCCCCCCCCCCCCCCCCCCCCCAAGGCATTTCTAAAAGTCTAAAGAATAAATCTTTCGGCCAGGAGACAAAACAAAATGATTTGTCTCGTTTGAATCAGGACCTGACTATTAAAGAGTAGCGGAACAGTTACTCCCTCCCACTTTGTTTCGTTCCGATAAATCCCACACTCTGGCCCCTGCTGCAAATGCCTCCCGACTGTTTCAAACAAACACAATTATCACAATTCCCCCAACGTCACTTAATAATTGAAGGCAGCATAAAATTCCAATGTTTGGTGGTTGTTTGGGGGGCGGGGGGTGGGGGGTAGCGGGAAAGAGGGGGAGGGAATTGCCGAGATTCCGTCTGGGGAGCGTCAGATGGGACTGAGCCTTGCCAATGCGCCAATCGCATTGGAGCTCCACATTATTTGTGAGTTCAAGAGGTGGTCCACCCTCGTTTCCTCTTTGCTGCGGGGTCTACAGCCAGACTTCCTGACTCAAATAAAAACCAGCTCTCTCCGCAGTCTGGAGGCTAAAGCAGCGAATGAGGAACTGGAAACAGGAAGGCGTGATCATGGAGAATAGGATGTACATATGCAGACCACTCACACACATGGAGAGATGTACACACACACACACACAATGTACACACACTCACACACAGAAAGATATACACACACACACACACAATGTACACACACACACACAGAAAGATATACACACACACACACACAGAGATGTACACACACACAGAGATGTACACACACCCACACACAGAGAGAGATATACATACACAGAGATGTACACACACACACACACACACACACAGATATACACACACAGAGATGTACACACACTCACACTGAGAGCTATACACACACACAGATGTACACACACACATACAGAGATATACACACACAGAGATGTACACACACACACACAGAGATGTACACACACAGAGATGTACACACACACACAGATGTACACACACTCACACGGAGACATACACACACACACAGAGATGTACACACACACACACAAACACACACACACAGAGATGTACACACACACACAAAGAGATGCACACAACTCACACAGAGAGATATACAAACACTCACACAGAGATGCACATACACACACAGAGATATACAGACACACACAGAGGAATGTACACAACTCACACAGATATTCACACACACACAGTTATACACATGTTCACACAGACAGATATACATACAGAGACACTCACACACTCAGATATACACATTCACAGAGATACATACAGATGTACACACACACACAGATATACACACACACACAGAGATATACACACATACAGATGTACACACACACACGGATATACACATGCACACAGATATGCACACACAGAGATATACACACACACGTATATACACATTCACACAGAGCAATATACACACACACACATATTAACACATTCACACAGAGCGATATACACACACTCACACAGAGTTATACACACACTCACAGAGATATACACACTCACACAAAGATATACACACATACAGATATACACACTCACACAGAGATATATACACACAGAGATATATACACACACTTTCACAGTGAGATATACACATACTCACATAGAGAGATATACACACACACAGATATACATACTCACACATAGACATA
>CM075727.1:5832406-5957406 GCA_037974335.1 Prionace glauca | reverse complement strand
AACATCGTGGGCCGAAGGGCCTGTTCTGCGCTGTAATGTTCTATGTTCTATGACCCGGTCTCTCACCTTCTGTGGCCACCTTGATCAGATGCTGCCCCTGGGAAGCACCTTGGCGTATTTCACTGTGTGACAGGCGCTAGGGAAATGAAAAGTTGCGAATGCTCTGGGTGAGGGGAGTTCAGGGTCATCCGGGTCGCATTGAGGACGGGTGACCGTGGATCTGCCGGTGGGAAAGAAACTCCCCCAGCAAGGAATCTCCTGCTGCTCACTCGTCTTTTAAATTCCCCTCTCCCAGCCACCTAACCCCCACCCCCCCCTCCGCCTATCCCACCCCAGGCCTACTGCTCACCTACCCCATTCCCCTACCCCAACCCTCCCTACCTCAACCCTGCCTACCCACCTCCAACCTGCCCCCATCTACCCCAACCCAACCAACCATCTACTCCCCTGGCCACGTACCCAACCCCAATCTACCCCATGCCCTGCCTAACCCCCTAACCACCCACCCCCAACCTGGTAGGTTCCCCCAATCGACTGACCCTCCTACCAACTACCGCCCCCATCAACCTACCTGCCTACCCTGCTGACCCAACCGCCCCCCCCCCCCCCCCAACCCCGTTCCATCTACCCAACCTCCCCCTGCCCCCATGCGACCTGGTCCCCTGACTCCAATCCTACACGTCCAACTGTTCACCCCATAACCCTCTACCACCACCTACCCAACTCCAACCCCTCCACTCCACCCCGCTCTCCTCCGTCTGGGGAATTTTTTTTCCTTCATGAGATTTAAATGTCTTTTTGGTTCAAAGCCTTTCAGGGAACCATCCCGTGAAGTAAACAACCTTTGGGTTGTCTGTCATTGGGATGGCGAATGCCCTTAGCCTGCTGAGAAAGTCAAGGCGTTAGTGGGCCTTTAAGCTGATGTTCTGGCCATTTACATAGAACATAGAACATTACAGCAGAAACAGGCCCTTCGGCCCTCGAGTTGCACCGATCACATCAACCCCACCAATCTATAGACCTATCTATAACCCCCAATCCCATTAAACCCCATAGACTCATCCAGAAGTCTTTTAAAAGACCCCAGCGAGTTTGCCTCCACCACCGATGACGGCAGCCGATTCCATTCACTCACCACCCTCTGAGTGAAAAACTTACCCCTAACATCACCTCTGTACTTCCCTCCCCGCACCTTAAATCTGTGTCCTCTCGTAGCGACCATTTCAACCCGGGGAAATAGCCTCTGAGAGTCCACCCTATCTATTCCTCTCAACATTTTATAAACTTCTATCAGGTCGCCTCTCAACCTTCGCCTCTCTAGGGAAAAGAGTCCCAACTCCCTCATCCTATCTTCATAAGGCATGCCTCCCAGTCCAGGCAACATCCTTGTAAATCTCCTCTGCACCCTTTCAATAGCTTCTACGTCTTTCCTATAGTGAGGCGACCAGAACTGCGCACAGTACTCCAAATGAGGCCTGACAAGGGTCCTTGTCACAGCGCTGTTTGACGTTGCTACGTGCAAACTGGAAGCCACATTCTGTACATTACAACAGTGACTAAACGCCAACAAAAGTACACCACTCACTGGCTGTAAAGCAATTCGGGACTTGCTGCGGTTGAGAAGGGTGCTATACAAATGCAAGCCTCCCTTCCTTTAGAAAGGAACACGGACGATAGAAGACAAAGACCGGAATTCTTGGACCATCCGCGCCAACGGGATTTTCCCAATCCCGCTGCAGTGAGCGGGGATCTGACTGGTCACCAAACTGTCCGCCCTCGCTGCAGCGGGAGTGTGGCCTGAACGAACGGTAAGATGGCGCGCGGGCAACGTCTTTCTTCACCATCGCCATGGTTACTGCTGTAAACTTCCCAGGAGTTTCCTTTCCCCCCCCCCCCCCCCCACCCCAGTTCAAGCTCAGAGTGCGGAGGAAACGTCTACTCGTTACACTGCCGGAACATTCCAGCTATTGAATGCAATCTGACAGTCAGCGTTGGAACAGCAGGGGAAAGCAAACACAGGTTAGCCGCAAGAATGTTGGTTGAGATTTATCGGATCTCCATCGACACTGTGCGTGTGGACAGTTAGAAATCATAGAATCAAACAGAAGAGGCTACTTGGCTCATCGTGACTGGATGACTCTTTGTAAAACCCATCCAGTTCATTCCACTTCCTCCCTTCCCCACACCCCTGCAATTTATACTTTCTATTTCAACTATTTCGGCAGCACAGTGGGTTAGCACTGCTGCCTCACAGAGCCAGGGACCCGGGTTCGATTCACGGCTCGGGTTACTGTCTGTGCGGAGTCTGCACCTTCTCCCCGTGTCTGCGTGGGTTTCATCCAGGTGCTCCGGTTTCATAGAAACATAGAACATTACAGCACAAACAGGCCCTTCGGCCCTCGAGTTGCGCCGATCACATCAACCCCACCAATCTATAGACCTATCTATAACCCCCAATCCCATTAAACCCCATATACTCATCCAGAAGTCTTTTAAAAGACCCCAGCGAGTTCGCCTCCACCACCGATGACGGCAGCCGATTCCATTCACTCACCACCCTCTGAGTGAAAAACTTACCCCTAACATCACCTCTGTACTTCCCTCCCCGCACCTTAAATCCGTGTCCTCTCGTAGCGACCATTTCAACCCCGGGGAAATAGCCTCTGAGAGTCCACCCTATCTATTCCTCTCAACATTTTATAAACTTCTATCAGGTCGCCTCTCAACCTTCGCCTCTCTAGGGAAAAGAGTCCCAGCTCCCTCAACCTATCTTCATAAGGCATGCCTCCCAGTCCAGGCAACATCCTTGTAAATCTCCTCTGCACCCTTTCAATAGCTTCTACGTCTTTCCTATAGTGAGGCGACCAGAACTGCGCACAGTACTCCAAATGAGGCCTGACAAGGGTCTTATAAAGTTTCAGCATTACCTCCTGACTCCTAAACTCAATCCCTCGATTAATGAAGGCCAGTACACTATACGCCTTCTTGACCACCTCCTCCACCTGCGAGGCCGATTTAAGAGTCAAATCTTGAGATTTCCTCCCACAGTCTGAAAGACGTGCTGCTTAGATGCATTGCTCAGGCTAAATTCTCCCTCAGTGTACCTGTATTAAGCCTCCCAAGGCAGAGGTCCCTTCACCAGAATCCCTTTATTTAGCGTCACAACAGCAGTACACTGAGTGCTCGCAGTCAGCAGTCTACCTCCGCGGTGCCAGAGGAACTGACACTCCCGGTTACACACAATCATAGAACCCGACAGTGCAGAAAGAGGCCCTTCGGCCCATCGAGTCTGCGCCGAACACAATCCCACCCAGGCCCTACCCCCATATCCCTACACATTTACCCACTAATCCCTCTAACCTACACATCCCTGGACACTAAGGGGCAATTTCTTAGCACGGCCAATCAACCTAACCCCGCACATCTTTGGACTGTGGGAGGGAACGGGAGCACCCGGAGGAAACCCACGCAGACATGAGGAGAATGCGCAAACTCCACACAGACAGTGACCCGAGCTGGGAATCGAACCCAGGATGCTGGAGCTGTGCTAATCCGCTGTGCTACCGTGCCGCCCGTGCTGGCAAAGGCTCTCTGATTGGCCCATCAATTGGATTCTTAATCAGGGATATCTTTCTGTGATCCACTAGGCCAACCTCAGTGGCCTGATTAAAGTCATTACAGTGCCCAAACAGGCGCCAGAACATGGCAACTCGTGATTCACACAGTAATCTCATCGCTGTGTTAACGTAGACTCCTTCTGACACTAATAAATAAACTTTACGCCTTAACTATTAATTGGTCACTTAGCTGCTCCAATTGGTGATGGGATAGGAAGTTCAGCTGTGGGAATTCCCGCCCGGAATTTGGCAGGATTCTGGTCTGCCGCCATCCAGCCCATTAAATACCCTTCCATGGGGCAGCACGGTGGTTGGCACTGCTGCCTCACAGCGCCAGGGACCCGGGTTCGATTCCCGGCCTCGGGTCACTGTCTGTGTGGAGCCTGCACATTCTCCCCGGGTTCCCTGCGTGGGTTTCCTCCCACATTCCGAACGATGTGCTGGTGAGGGTGCATTGACCCGAGCAGGTGGCAACTAGGGGAACTTCACAGTAACTTCATTGCAGTGTTAACGTAAGCCTGACTTGCGACTAATAAATGAACTTTAACTTCATGGAAGTTAACATTGAACCACGAAGGTTTTGCATCTTTGCCCATTCAGTACGATGCCCTGAAAAGTAAGATGGGCTATGACAGGAACAAGGCTCTAATCTGAACCTAATCGCTCCTGCGAGCCATGATTCAGTTTTAAACTTAAAATCCTTAGTTGGAAACGCAGTGGGCAGTGGGATTAGCTTCTCTGGGTTACTTTAGGGAAGACATGACTGTGAATACCTAACCTTTTCTTCAATGCAGGAAGGCTGTCCTGCTGAATATTTACGAGTCTCCGCTAAGGCTTCCGTCGGAGCAGTGTGAGCATCTCTGGGTACCGCCACTTTCGGCACAGTGTCAAAGATCTCGGAGAAGCCGAGGAGGAGGCTTCCCGAGGTAATATCTGCCATGGGGGAACATCAGTCAACTGGAGAAGTTGGGGTTATGCTCCTTACAGCTGAGAAATCCACAGGAAGACCCAATAGGGTTGTTTCTTGAAGAACAGAATCAAAATGTAGAATTTTGAAGCGTAGAGAGGATATTGTTAAACTAGAAAGAGTGAAGGAAAGATTCACTAGGATGCTACCAGGACTTGATGCATAAGGAGAGGCTGGATAGACTGGGACTTTTTTCCCTAGAGCGTAGGAGACTTAGGAGTGATCTTATAAAGGTCTATAAAATATTGAGGGGCATAGAAACATAGAAAATAGGAGCAGGAGGAGGCCATTTGGCCCTTCGAGTCTGCTCCGCCATTCATCGCAATCATGGCAGATCATCCAACTCAATAGCTTAATCCTGCTTTCTCCCCATAACCTTTGATCCCATTTGCCCCAAGTGTGATATCCAGCCACCTCTTGAATACATTCAATGTTTTGGCATCAACTACTTCCTGTGGGAATGAATTTCACAGGCTCTTTGGGTGAAGAAATGTCTCCTCACCTCCGTCCTAAATGGTCTACCCCGAATCCTCAGACTGTGACCCCCCTGGTATTGGACTCCCCTCACCATCGGGAACATCCTCCCTGCATCTACCCTGTCTAGTCCTGATAGAATTTTATGAGCCTCAACGAAATCCCCCCTCATTCGTCTGGACTCCAGCGAAAACAATCCTAACCTGGTCAATCTCTCCTCATACATCAGTCCCACCATCCCCGGAATCAGCCTGGTAAACCTTCGCTGCACTCCCTCGAAAACAAGAACATCCTTCCTCAGAGAAGGAGACCAAAACTGCACACAATACTCTAGGTGTGGCCTCACCAACGCCCTGTGTAATTGCAACAACACAGCGAAGGGGATTGAACATAAAAGTAGGGAGGTCTTGCTGCAGCTGTATAGGGCATTGGTGAGGCCGCAGCTGGAGTAGTGTGTGCAGTTTTGGGCGCCGCACCTGCGCAAAGATATTTTGGCCTTGGAGGGAGTGCAGAGGAGGATTACTAGGCTGATACCGGAGTTGAGGGGGTTGAGCTATGAGGAGAGGCTGAATGAACTAGGCTTGTACTCGTTGGAGTTTAGAAGAATGAGGGGAGATCTCATAGAGACGTATAAGATGATGAAGGGGATGGATAGGATAGAGGTGGAGAGACTCTTCCTGCTCAAAAAAGACAGTAGGACTAGGGGGCACAGCCTCAAGATAAAGGGGGGGCGTTTTAGAACGGAGTTGAGGAGGAACTTCTTCACTCAAAGGGTGGTGAATCTCTGGAATTCTCTGCCCGTTGAAGTGGTGGAGGCTGCCTCGCTAAATATTTTCAAGAAGCGGGTTGATGGGTTTTTGATAAGAGAGGGGATTAAGGGTTATGGGGAGAGGGCCGGAATGTGGAACTGAGCCACGACAGATCAGCCATGATCTTATTGAATGGCGGGGCAGGCTCGAAGGGCCAGATGGCCTACTCCTGCTCCTATTTCTTATGTTCTTATGTTCTTACATCCCTGCTCCTGTACTCGAAACCTCTCACAATGAAGCCTCCTTTACCACCTGCTGCACCTGCATGCATCGATAAGGTGAACATCTTTATCCAAAGGTAGAGAGTCTAAAACCAGAAGGCGTAGGTTTAAGGTGAGAGGGGAGAGACACAAAAGTGTCCAAAGGGACAATTTTTTCACACACAGGGTGGTGAGTGTCTGGAACAAGCTGCCAGAGGTAGTAGTAGAGGTGGGTACAATACTGTCTTTTAAAAAGCCTTTAGATAGTTACATGCGTAAGATGGGTATAGAGGGATATGGGCCAAACGCGGGCAAGGGGATGAGCTTGGTGGCAAAAACTGGTTGGCATGGACAAGTTGGGCCGAAGGGCCTGTTAGCTTGCTGTAAACCTCTGAGTCCATGACTGAAGTAATTGGTGAAAGGACAAGAAGATAAAAGAGTGGTAATTCCCACACACTTGGGGGTTTCTTAGATCTGAAAGATAGGGTGGTGGAATCAGAATGCATGAGAACTTTCAACGGTCATGTGCTTGAAGACGATTCACGTGTTGGAAAAGAACAGTGAGCAGGAATAAGTTAGAAGCTTTCTTCAAAGAGCTGGTACAGGAATAAAGGGCCAAATGGCCACTTTCAGTGCTACATGACATTACGATTCTAAATCAGAGCATGAGCCCAGTCCTGTGAATCACCCTTACAAAAGGCGGAAATACAATCCACCTGCTCTGGCCTCCCTTTGGGGATGGGCAGTGTAGAGACAGTGGTGTAATGGGAACGTCAATGGACTAGTAAGCCAGAGGCTCAGGGGACACAGGTTCAAATCCCACCACGGCAAGCTGGTGGAGTTTGAATTCAATTAAACAAACCTGGAATTGAAAGTTAGCCACGAAACCATTGTCAATTGTCGCAAAAACCCACCAGGTTCACTAATGTCCTTTAGGGAGAGAAATCTCTTGTCTTTTCCTGGTCTGACCTACATGTGACTCCACAGTCACAGGAATGTGGTTGACTCTCAACTGTCCCCTGAATCCCTACAGTGCAGAAGGAGGCCATTCAGCTTGTCAAATCGACACCAACTCTCCAAAAGAGCATTCAACCCACGCTCTATCCTCGACCCTCACACATCTGTATAGGGCATTGGTGAGGCCGCAGCTGGAGTACTGTGTGCAGTTTTGGGCGCCGCACCTGCGCAAGGATATTTTGGCCCTGGAGGGAGTGCAGAGGAGGTTTACTAGGCTGATACCAGAGTTGAGGGGATTGAGCTATGAGGAGAGGCTGAATGAACTAGGCTTGTACTCGTTAGAGTTTAGAAGAATGAGGGGAGATCTCATTGAGACGTATAAGATGATGAATGGGATGGATAGGATAGAAGTGGAGAGACTCTTCCCGCTCAAAAAAGACAGTAGGACTAGGGGGCACAGCCTCAAGATAAAGGGGAGGCGGTTTAGAACAGAGTTGAGGAGGAACTTCTTCACTCAAAGGGTGGTGAATCTCTGGAATTCTCTGCCCGTTGAAGTGATGGAGGCTCCCTCGCTAAATATTTTTAAGAAGCGGGTTGATGGGTTTTTGATAAGAGAAGGGATTAAGGGTTATGGGGAGAGGGCGGGAAGGTGGAACTGAGCCACGACAGATCAGCCATGATCTTATTGAATGGCGGGGCAGGCTCGAAGGGCTAGATGGCCTACTCCTGCTCCTATTTCTTATGTTCTTATGTTCTTATTTACCATTGCCAATCCACTGATCCTACACAGCTTGGGCCACTAAGGAGCCCTTTAGCACTGCTAAGCCCCCTCACTTGCACATCTCTGGACACTAAGAGGCAATTTAGCAAGGGCAACCCACCTAACCTGCACATCTTTGAACACTAAGCAGCAATTTAGCATGGTCAATCCACCTAAACTGCGCATCACTGTGGATCTATGGACTTCGGCCCATCGAGTCTGCACCAAACACAATCCTACTCAGGCTCTCTACCCCCATATCCCTACATATTTTACCCACTAATCCCTCTAACCTACCTATCCCTGGACTCTCAGAGGCAATTTCTTAGCGTAGCCAATCAACCTAACCTGCACATCTTTGGACTGTGGGAGGAAACTGGAGCACCCGATGGAAACCCACGCAGACACGAGGAGAACGCGCAAACTCCACACCGACAGTGACCCGAGCCGGGAATCGAACCCAGGACCCCGGAGCTGTGAAGCAGCGGTGCTAACCCACTGTGCTACCGTGCCGCCGAGTTTGGAAATAGCCCTAGCAAGGCACTCAAGGGTAGCTTGGGATGGGCAACAAATGCTGGCCCATGTAAGAATAAAGAAAGAAAAACCCTTAGCATTACATTGCAAAGATGTGGTTATACATGCTATACACAAGAAAGCCCTGGAGAATGTCCATGTGGAGCACTGTCACTCACAGTGCAACAGGAATGCCATGGGTTAGTAACCATCAATATTCCCATTACTCTGATAGTGAGAGAGCGTGCAGTCGCTGCCAGTGTAACAATAGCTTGGTACAGTTCCAGGAGACTAGAATACCAATCCTTCCCCATCCCTTTCAACACTCCTCCGAGGCTTTCACATACCATTGCTGGAAACCTTGCAGGAACGAAACAGAGGCTCAGCAAGATTCGAGCACTTTCCTTTCAGCTGGTTCCAACAGGCTGCGGAACACATCTCCTTCCATAGCCCTCCTGAAATATCTAGGGTCTGATTACATCTATAAGCCTCTCTCACAGGGTCAGAGCACACAGGATGACTAGGCTTGTGAGGAGTGAAAACCTCTGCAGTGCTGTCAGAGAATGGGCACGCTGCCCAGAACCCCAGACAACCCAGATACTGTTTCACACCTGAGGGGATGCAAGAAATTTCCAACTTTTGAAGTGAAACCTCAGCTGAATAAATCATCCAATTCCAATCGCTAGCCCTCCATAAGCTGATAGTGATGTCCAGGACCCTCCCCAGACTGTCAGTGGGACCCCTCACACGCAATCATCTGTCTCTGTTATTTGGGGTTATCAAGTTGATCAGGGACCTGAATGAGAATCTCAGTAACAGCAAGAGCCTCTCTCTCTGTCTGTGCATCAGATTGAACCATCAGAAACACAGGAGAGAAAGGGAGACAGAGAGACAAGGAGAAAGAGATAGATAGAGAGAGAAAGAGAGGCAGAGAGAGAGAAAGAAAGAGAGATAGGGAGACAGAGATAGATAGAGGCAGAGTAAAAGAGACAGAGAGAGAAAGAAAGAGATAGAGAGAGAGAGAGAGTGGCAGAGAGAGAGAAAGAAAGAGAGATAGGGAGACAGAGATAGATAGAGGCAGAGAAAAAGAGACAGAGAGAGAAAGAAAGAGATAGAGAGAGAGAGAGTGGCAGAGAGATAGACAGAGAGAGCCAGAAAGAGAGACAAAGAGGGAGAGAGAAACAGAGAGAGAGAGAGAGGTAGAGAGTCAGAGGCAAAGAAAAAGAAAAAGGCAGAGAGAGACAGCGAAAGAGAGACAGAGACAGACAGACATAGAGAGACAGAAAGAGAGAGACAGAGAGAGAGAGAGAGAGAGACAGAGTGAGAGACAGAGGCAGAAAAAGATAGACAGAAAGAGAGAGAGTGAGAGGGAGACAGACAGAAACAGGGACAGAGGGAGAGAGAACAGGAATAAAGAGAGAGCAAAAGACAAACAGATTTGTATTTATACGAAGCCTTTCACCAATTCAGAATGTCCCAAAGCGCTTTACAGACATTGAAGTACTTTTGTAGTTACCATTCACATGTAGAAATGAGAGGTTAAAAATCAGTGAGAGCAGATGAACGAGACACTAACACCAGGCACTGGCTAATGGCACTTCTGTGTCTCACCAGCTAATATTTGCTCCTCAGAGATTTGTCTCTCCATTCTAAATCGGAACACATCTGAGACGCCCAGAAATAGTTCAGGCAGCTGGGGGAATTTGATGCCTGGAGGCTCCAGGGAACTGTTGGCACGATAGATTCACTCAAGGACATTTGCCTTTCCAAACAAGAGTGAGGTAATCTTAACCTTCTGAAAGATGGACTGACTGACTTCACCACAACGCGCCGGGAAGTGTGAGGGCGGGAGTGGAGCAGAGGGAAGAAGAAGGGAGGGCACAAAATCCAATGACCTCGGAGAGTGCGGAGAGTATGGGGGGAGCCGGACTTGGCTCATAGGCCGGTGATCCAATCTTCACCTGTCGCCAGCTATCATCCATGGAATTCTCACACTCGCTCCCCCGGCACACACGGCAACGCTGGTCAGCAACTCCGAACGCTCCCTCAGGAAAACCCTTGGGATGGGAATGCAGACCGCTACAAGCAGATGGTGCAAGGATGTTCCTCTGGACGGTACTGGTGACAAAAATAAAACGCGAAACTACTTTCTCTCGCCAAGCAGCGAGGTTTTGTGTTTCTGCAGCAGGTGGATAGGTCCTGAGGTGCTACACAAGGGGGACGGTCAAACAAAACCTCAACCCTACCGGGCCATGTAAGGAGATGCAGCCAACCAGAAATTTGGTGGGGTTTAAAGGAGCATCTTAAAGGACACAGCAGTAGAGAGACTTGGGAAACATAGTGCAGGGGAGGCCCTTCGGCCCATCGGGTCTGCACCGGCCCATTGGAAACACCTGAACTCCCAGCTAATCCCATCTGCCAACACTTGTCCCATGGCACTGAATGTTATGATGTGCCAAGTGCTCATCCAGATACTTTTTAAAGGATGTGGGGCATCCTGCCTCCACCACCCTCCCAGGCACCACATTCCAGACCCTCACCACCCTCTGGGTAAAGAGGTTTTTCCTCAACACCCCCCCCCTAAACTTCCTGCCCCTCACCTTGAACCTCTATCGCCTCGTGACTGACCCTTCAAGTAAGGGGAACAGCTACTCCTTATCCACTCTGTCCATGTCTCTCGCAATCTTGTACACCTCGATCAGGTCACCCCTCAATCTTCTCTGCAAAATAGGAGAGTGGGCCAGAGGGGCTGGGTGACAGAATGGGCTAGAGGGGCTGAATGGCCTCTTGCTCCTAGGTTCTCAATTCCTGCGTTCCCGATTGTGACGACTCGGGGAATTTCACAGTAACTTCATTGCAGTGTTAATGCAAGCCTTACTTGTGACTAATAAATAAACTTTACTTTAAAACTTTTTTCCTAATGTAGAACCATCAAAAGTGGAAGAAAGGAATGTGCGGGATAAGCCAGTTTATGGTTCTGTTACACAGTGCGTCAAGATTTCATTCCCGCGCTGACCCTCAACTTTGGAAATGCTCTTTGAGAAAAAGGGTCACGACAGTTTGATTTCGGCCAAATGTCCCAGCCACCATTCCATCGACAGGCCAGACCCTGCAGTGCTGACACAGCAACCTACAGCCAGCGGCTTCTCGACCCCATGCCGACACTATAGTTAAGAAAGTCCATCAACGCACCTACTTTCTCAGAAGACTAAGGAAATTGGGCATGTAAGCTACCACTCTCACCAAATTTTACAAATGCACCATAGAAAGCATTCTTTCTGGTTGTGTCACAGCTTTGTACAGTTCCTAAGAACATAAGAACATAAGAAATAGGAGCAGGAGTAGGAAACCAGCCTCCCATGCATTGGCTCTGTCTACACTTCCCACTGCCTCGGCAAAGCAGACAGCATAATTAAGGACCCCACTCACCCCGGACATTCTCTCTTCCACCTTCTTCCATTGGGAAAAAGATACAAAAGTCTGAGGTCACGTACCAACCGACTCAAGGACAGCTTCTTCCCTGCTGCTGTCAGACTTTTGAATGGGCCTACCTTGCATTAAGTTGATCTTTCTCTACACCCTAGCTTTGACTGTAACACTACATTCTGCACTCTCTCCTTTGCTTCACAGAATCATAGATCCCTACAGTGCAGAAAGAGGCCATTCGGCCCATTGAGTCTGCACTGACCACAATCCCACCCAGGCCCTACTCCCATATCCCTACACATTTACCCGCTAATCCCTCTAACCTACGCATCTGAGGACATTAAGGGGCAATTTTTTAGCATGGCCAATCAACCTAACCTGCACATCTTTGGACTGTAGGAGGAAACCTAAGCTCCACATCTAGTCGAGAATGTTGGTGGACAATTAAACAACTCACTGGAGGAGGAGGCCCCACAAATATCCCCATCCTCAATGACGGAGGAGCCCAACACATCAGTGCGAAAGATAAGGCTGATTGCGTTCACACCTAAGCTCTAGTCTAGTGCGTTTGGAGCACTGCACCGAGATTGCGTTCACAGCAATCTTCAGCCAGAAGTGCCGAGTGGATGATCCATCTCGGCCTCCTCCAGTGGTCCCCATAATTGTAGATGTCAGTCCCCAGAGAATGAGACTCACTCCATGCAATATTAAGCAGCAGCTGAAAACTGCGAAGGCTGTGAACCCTGACAATATTCCAGCAACAATACTGAACAGTTGTGCCCCAGAACTTGCTGTGCCCTCAGCCCAGCTATAAGACTGGCGTCTACTCAGTACGTTCCGTGCACAAGAAACAGCTCAAATCCAACCCAGCCGATTACACCCCATCATCAATTACATCTCGACCATCAATAAAGTGATAGCGTGTTACCGACATCACACAGCACCTACTCAACAATAACCTGCTCGGGTTGGGGCCTGATGTGGGTATGCCGGCGTTGGACACCCAGCTCCAGATCTCATGACAGCTTTCACCCAGATCGGAACTCAAGGAGACAAGAATGACCGCCTTTGATATCAAAGTAGCATTCCACCCAAAGGTGGGATCAAAGGTGAGGTCAATGGGGATCAGGGGCAAATTCTCCGTTGGTTGGAGTCATACCTGACACAAAGGAAGCTGGTTTTGGCGGCTGAAGGGTCAATCACCTCAATCCCAGGGCATCCCTGCAGGAGTCCCTCAGGGGAGTGTCCTGGAGCCCTGGGTCATCGATCTCCTTCCTCCTGTCATGAGGTTAGAAGTGGGGATGTTCGCCGATGATGGCACCATTCGCAATTCCTCAGACTCTGTCCAAAAGCAGCAATGATGTGGAGGTACCAGCCTTTGGACTGGGGTGGGCACAGTAAGTAGTCTCACAGCACCAGGTTAAAGTCCAACAGGTTTATTTGGTAGCACGAGCTTTCGGAGTGCTGCTCCTTCATCAGGTGAGTCACCTGATCTCGGTGCAGTGCTCCAAAAGATTGTGCTACCGAATAAACTTGTCCTGCAGCAAGACATGGACAACATTCAGCTTGGCCTGAATAGTATCCAGTAACATTCATATCACACAAGCTACCTCACTGAATATATTTAAGACGCGGGTAGATAGGTTTCTGATAGACAGGGGGATTAAGGGTTATGGGGAGAAAGCGGGAAAGTGGAACTGATCCACTTCAGATCAGCCATGATCTTATTGAATGGCGGGGCAGGCTCGAAGGGCTAGATGGCCTACTCCTGCCCCTATTTCTTATGTTCTTATGTTCTTACAAGGGCCAGGCAATGCCATCTCCAGCAAGACAGAATATTACTACCTGGCATTCACTGGCATTGCCATCACTGAGTCCCTCAGTGTCAACATCCTGAGGGTTACCATTGACCAGAAACTGAACTGGACCCTGCCATGTAAACACGTGCAACAGCAGGTAAGAGGCTGAGAATACTGTGGTGAGTAATTCACTCCCTGACTCTCCAAAGCCTGTCCACCATCTACTAGGCACAAGTCAGGAGTGTGATGGGATACCCCCCACTTGCCTGGATGGGGGCAGCTCCCAACAACACTCAAGAAGCTCAACACCATCCAGGATAAAGCAGCCCCGCTTGATTGGCCCCCCATCCACAAACATCCACTCCCTCCACCAGCAATGCAGAGAGCAGCCGTGTGTACCAGCTACAAGATGCTACGCAGGAACTCACCAAGGTTCCTTTGACAGCACCTTCCAAACCCACAACCACTATCATCTAGAAGGACAAGGGCAGCAGACACATGGGAACACCACCACCCGCAAGTTCCCCCTCTCATTATCCTGACATGGAAACATATCGGCCATTCCTTCACTGTCACTGGGTCAAAGTCCTCCCTAACAGCAGTGGGTGGGGGTAGCTACACCACATGGACGATTCAAGAAGGCGGCTCACCACCACCTTCTCAAGGGGCAATTAGGGATGGGCAATAAATGCTGGCCTAGCCAGTGACACCCACTCTCTTAAAGGGATAAAGAAAGTATTTTCCGTTCTATCTATCTAGTGCCAATGTACAGCTAGCTGGGACTTTATTGTACATGTTACTCATCTCATCAATCAGCACCAGATTTCATCAGTGTTTAGTCCAAAGGAAAAGAGAATTTTCTCTTCATGTTTGTCATTTATCATTCCAATATCCCAGTATCAGTGCTGGCTATTAGCCCTCGCTACATGAAAGATACTTTGCAACCTTAAACTTGCAGAGATATCTTTTATTCATTCCTGGGATGTGGCTATTACTGGCAAAGCCGCCAGTTTCGAGATCCCTAGCGAGGGAAAACTGTTTACCTTTCCCCTGTCAATCCCCTACAGAATATTACATCAATTAAACCACATTTTACTGAACTCCAGGGAATACAGGTCTAGCATAGAGCATTGAACCCTAGAACCCTACAGTGCAGAAACAGGCCCTTCGGCCCATCGAGTCTGCACCGAACACAATCCCACCCAGACCCTATCCCCATATCCCTACACATTTTACCTGCTAATCCCTCTAACCTACACATCCCAGGACACTAAGGGGCAATTTTAGCATAGCCAATGAACCTAACCCGCACATCTTTGGACTGTGGGAGGAAACCGGAGCACCCGGAGAAAACCCATGCAGACACGAGGAGAATGTGCAAACTCCACACAGGCAGTGACCCGAGCCGGGAATCGAACCCAGGACCCTGGAGCTGTGAAGCAGCAGTGCTAACCCACTGTGCTACCGTGCCGCCCACCGTGCCGTCTAGTTCTTTTCATTCATGGGACGTGGGTGTCGCTGGCTGGGTCCAGCATTTATTGCCCATCCCTAGTTGACATTGGAGGGCAGTTGAGAGTCAACCACATTGCTGTGGCTCTAGAGTCACAGGTAGGCCAGACCGGGTAAGGACGGCAGATTTCCTTCCCTAATGGACATGAATGAGCCAGATGAGTTTTTTCCCCCCTCCCCACATTCACCGCCCCCCCCCCCCCCCCACCACCCCACCCCCCACCCCCCGCCCCCACTCTCCTGCCCTCTCTGTCAGGTCACCGACAGCACTTGTGGCCTTCCAGTGAACTCTTCGCTGTGAACCCTCCTCTTAGCGACACATGGGGTTTGAATCGAGACTTCACACATAGAGTCCGTAGAATCGTAGACTGCAGACAGAGGCCATCCAGCCCATTGTGTGTCTGCACTGACTCTGAAAGAGCACCTTACCCAGGCTCTCCCCTCTGTCCTAACCCCATAACCCTGTGCTTTTACCATGGCCAATCCCCCTAACCTGCATATCTTTGGACACTAAGGGGCAATTTAGCATGGCCAATCCACCTAACCTGCACATCTTTGGACACTAAGGGGCAATTTAGCATGGCCAATGCCCCCTAACCTATACATCTTTGGACACTAAGAGGCAATTTAGCATGGCCAATCCATCTAACCCACATATCTTTAGACACTAAGGGGCAATTTAGCATGGCCAATCCCCCTAACCTGCATATCTTTGGACACTAAGGGACAATTTAGCACGGCCAATCCCCCCTAACCTATACATCTTTGGACACTAAGAGACAATTTAGCATGGCCAATCCCCCCCTAACCTATACATCTTTGGACACTAAGAGGCAATTTAGCATGGCCAATCCATCTAACCCACATATCTTTAGACACTAAGGGGCAATTTACCATGGCCAATCCCCCTAACCTGCATATTTTTGGACACTAAGGGGCAATTTAGCACGGCCAATCCCCCCTAACCTATACATCTTTGACACTAAGAGGCAATTTAGCATGGCCAAACCCCCTAACCTACATATTTCTAGACACTGAGGGGCAATTTAGCATGGCCAATCTACTTAACCTGCCGACTGTGGGAGGAAACCCATGCAGACATGGGAAGGATGTGCAGACGCCGCACAGACAGTTGCCCGAGGCCGGAATCGAACCTGGGTCCCTGGCGCTGTGGGGCAGTGGTGCTAACAAAGGTGGCCAGCTCAGTGACACAAGGGAGAGAGTTAGTACGGAGGAGTGCGTGAAGGTTACGAGAGGTTTCCAACGGGCCAGCTCCGCAGAGGGTTGCTGGTTGTGTGATCCTCCACGATCCTGAGTTCCCGGTGCATTGGAATGCGCAGCCCGCCTGCTCAAAGCGCGTGGCCCCATCGAATCGCACCAAAAGGTTTTCTTCATGCTTGGGAGAACAAAAGCAGCTTTCCTGCAGAGAGCGTTTGCCAGGTAAGTAAATCAGTTCTTTGCTGAGATGACAGGGTCCCTGGGCGATGTGAAGGCCGCTTCTTCACTCCAGTCACCAGAGAGGATAAGGAGTATATAGCGGAATAAATTGTCGGGAAATGAGAGGATGTGATCTCCGCTGAGTCTCGGGGGCTTTTTTTTTGCCTTTTGGTCAGTGGAATGTCAGATACAAATGGAAACACAGCAGAGTGCTTAAGAGTGCTGAGACCAAGCGGCTCACAAATTCAAAATCACACTTAAATAGCGCCCGGGCGAGAACACTCACTCTTTCCTCCGACACGGTGTCGATCTAAACCCAGAGAATTAGATGCTCTGCGCGCAGTTAACGTCTCTTTTCTCTAATAGTGGTATACTCCTCAGCTTGACCGCCACCAGAGGCTACACAGGTTAACACCACCGGACACCAGCAAACTTCCTGCCATTTCGCCAACAACTGTTTAGCACAGGAGCATCAAAAATAGGAGCAGGAGGAGGCCATTCGGCCCTGCAAACCTGCTCCGCCGTTCTTTTTTTTCATTCATTCATTGGGGACATGGGCGTCGATGGCTGGGCCAACAGTTCGTGCCCTTCCCAGTCGCCCGTGAACTGAGTGTCTCACTCGACCATTTCTGTGCTACCGCGCCGCCCTAGACACGGGTGGCACAGTGGGTTAGCACTGCTGCTTCACAGCTCCAAGGGACCTGGGTTCGATTCCTCGGCTCGGGTCGCTGTCTGTGTGGAGTTTGCACATTCTCCTCGTGTCCGCATGGGTTTCATAAGAACATAAGAAATAGGAGCAGGAGTAGGCCATCCGGCCCTTCGAGCCTGCCCCGCCATTCAATAAGATCATGGCTGATCTGTCGTGGCTCAGTTCCACCTTCCCGCCCTCTCCCCATAACCCTTAATCCCCCCTCTTATCAAAAACCCATCAACCCGCTTCTTAAAAATATTTAGCGAGGCAGCCTCCACCACTTCAACGGGCAGAGAATTCCAGAGATTCACCACCCTTTGAGTGAAGAAGTTCTTCCGCAACTCCGTTCTAAACCGCCTCCCCTTTATCTTGAGGCTGTGCCCCCTAGTCCTACTGTGCTCCGGTTTCCTCCCACAGTCCAAAGATGTGCGGGTTAGGTTGATTGGCCGTGCTAAGAAATTGCCACTTAGTGTCCTGAGATGCGTAGGTTAGAGGGACTAATGTAGGGATATGGGGGTAGGGCCTGGGTGGGATTGTGTTCGGTGCAGACTCGATGGGCTGAAGGGCCTCTTTCTGCACTGTAGGGTTCTATGATTATTTCAGAGGGCAGATAAGAGTCAACCACTTTGCTCTGGAGTCACATGTAGGCCAGGGCCAGTTAAGGATGGCAGATTACCTTCCCTAAAGGACATTAGTGAACTGGATGGGTTTTTCCGACAATCAACAATGGTCTCATGGCCATCAGTAGGTTCTTAATTCCAGATTTTTAAAATTTAATTCAAATTCCACCATCTGGCATGGCGGGATTTGAACCCGAGTCCCAGAACATTAGCTGAGTTTCTGGATTAATAGTCCAGTGATAATACCACTAGGACATCACCATCCCATTAGTTATGATTGTGGCAGAGCATCCCAGTTTAACATTCTGATTCCCGCCTTCCCCCCATATCCTTTTTTCCCTTTAGTTCCAAGAGCTATAGAACGTAGAACATTACAGCACAAACAGGCCCTTCGGCCCATAAGTTGCACCGATCATATCCATACCTACCAGGCCTATCTATAACTCCCAATCCCATTAAATCCCATGTACTCATCCAGAAGTCTTTTAAAAGACCCCAGCGAGTTCGCCTCGACCACCACTGACGGCAGCCAATTTCACTCACCCACCACCCTCTGAGTGAAAAACTTACCCCTGACATCTCCTCTGTACCTGCTCCCCAGCACCTTAAACCTGTGTCCTCTCGTAGCGACCATTTCAACCCTGGGAAATAGCCTCTGAGAGTCCACCCTATCTATACCTCTCAACATTTTATAAACCTCTATCAGGTCACCTCTCAACCTTCGTCTCTCCAGGGAGAAGAGACCGAGCTCCCTCAACCTATCTTCATAAGGCATGCCTCCCAATCCAGGCAACATCCTTGTAAATCTCCTCTGCACCCTCTCAATAGCTTCCACATCCTTCCTGTAGTGAGGTGACCAGAACTGCGCACAGTACTCCAAGTGGGATCTGACAAGGGTCTTATAAACTGTATCTAACTCTTTCTTAAAAACATACAATGTTTTGGCTTTAAGTACTTCCTGTGGCAGCGAATTTGACAAGCTGACCACTCTCTGGGTGAAGATGGACTCTGATAGGGCCTTGCCTTGTGGCATTAACCAATTATGATGTGGGTATGCCGGCGTTGGACTGGCGTGAACACAGTAAAAAGTCTGACAACACCAGGTTTTAGTCCAACCGATTTATTTGACATCTCCTCTGTACCTGCTCCCCAGCACCTTAAACCTGTGTCCTCTCGTAGCGACCATTTCAACCCTGGGAAATAGCCTCCGAGAATCCACCCTATCTATAGAGGCTGCCCCCTCGAAAGCTTGCTTGCTTGTGAGAATATTATCAAATAAATCGGTTGGACTAAAACCTGGTGTTGTCAGACTTTTTACCATTAACCAATTAACCAGTGAGGAGATTTACAAGGATGTTGCCTGGATTGGGAGGCATGCCTTATGAAGATAGGTTGAGGGAGCTCGGTCTCTTCTCCCTGGAGAGACGAAGGTTGAGAGGCGACCTGATAGAGGTTTATAAAATGTTGAGAGCAATAGATAGGGTGGATTCTCGGAGGCTATTTCCCAGGGCTGAAATGATCGCTACGAGAGGACACAGGTTTAAGGTGCTGGGGAGCAGGTACAGAGGAGATGTTAGAACCAGCATAGAACAGCATAGAACCCTACAGTGCAGAAACAGGCCCTTCGGCCCATCGAGTCTGCACCGAACACAATCCCACCCAGACCCTATCCCCATATCCCTACACATTTACCTGCTAATCCCTCTAACCTACACATCCCAGGACACTAAGGGGCAATTTTAGCATAGCCAATGAACCTAACCCGCACATCTTTGGACTGTGGGAGGAAACCGGAGCACCCGGAGAAAACCCACGCAGACACGAGGAGAATGTGCAAACTCCACACAGGCAGTGACCCGAGCCAGGAATCGAACCCAGGACCCTGGAGCTGTGAAGCAGCAGTGCTAACCACTGTGCTACCGTGCCGTCGTTAGGGGTAAGTTTTTCACTCAGAGGGTGGTGAGTGGATGGAATCGGCTGCCGTCAGTGGTGGTGGAGGCGAACTCGCTGGGGTCTTTTAAAAGACTTCTGGATGAGTATATGGGATTTAATGGGATTGAGGGTTATAGATAGGCCTGGTAGGTAGGGATATGATTGGGGCAACTTGTGGGCCGAAGGGCCTATTTGTGCTGTAGTGTTCTATGTTCTATGTCTTTCAGGGAAGGAAATCTGCTGTCCTTACCTGGTCTGGCCTACATATGACTCCAGAGTCACAGCAATGTAGTTGAATCCTGCTCTCTAAAGTGACCAAGCAAATCACTCAATTCAGGGGCAATTAGGGATAGGCAACAAATGCTGGTCTTGATAGTGTGACAAGTGCAAGAGGTTCAATGGCCTGACTGGGGTTGGGAAGGTAACACACTGACTGGAGGCTCACGGTTACCCAGGACAATCACTCCCTGGCCTGTACCTCCCGGAGCTGTGTCCCCAGAATGTTTGCCACTGATCCTTCCCTTTGAAGGTTTTTACAAAGCAAACACAGCTTCCCAAATCCACCTCTGGAACATCACCTGAATGTACAGCGTCTGGAAAGAGACTGGGCACAACACTGCAATGAACTGCGGCCAGCCACAATCAGCACCTCACTGCGACTATATAAGGAGATGTTGAAACTTGACATTAAAGCCAACATTGAAACGTATTCTGAGGGAGTTTCATCCCGTTTGTGGATTTATCAGGTTTCACTCTGCTTCCAACACCAACCAGCATTATTTCCCAATAAGGAAATGGCTTCGATCTGACAGTCTGAGTAATCACAATATCACATCTCTGGATTCTTCATCAAAGACATTGTTTGGAAAGGCACCTCTGACCATCGGAGCAAACCACACTGAGTGCCCCAGCTCGACAAACACCAGGTGTCAATACACTGTGCACAGGAGTCAAAACAGTCGCAAACTCCTCCCAGCACCCATCACACACCCCCCCCCCCGCTCACCCCCATCACACACCACCCCCCCCCCCCCGCTCACCCCCATCATACCCCCCCCCACTCACCCCCATCACACACCCCCCCGCTCACCCCCATCACACACCCCCCCCACTCACCCCCATCACACACCCCCCCCCGATCACCCCCATCACACACCCCCCCCACTCACCCCCATCACACACCCCCCCCGCTCACCCCCATCACACACCCCCACCACTCACCCCCATCACACACCCCCCCCCCGCTCACCCCCATCACACACCACCCCCCCCGCTCACCCCCATCACACACCCCCCCCCACTCACCCCCATCACACACCCCCCCCGCACACACCCCCCCACTCACCCCCATCACACACCCCCCCCGCACACCCCCCCCGCTCACCCCCATCACACACCACCCCCCCCCGCTCACCCCCATCACACACCCCCCCCGCTCACCCCCATCACACCCCCCCCCCCGCTCACCCCCATCACACACACCCCCCGCCCCGCTCACCCCCATCACACACACCCCCCGCCCCGCTCACCCCCATCACACACACCCCCCGCCCCGCTCACCCCCATCACACACCACCCCCCCCACTCACCCCCATCACACACCCCCACCACTCACCCCCATCACACACCCCCCCCCCCGCTCACCCCCATCACACACCCCCCCCCGATCACCCCCATCACACACCCCCCCCGCTCACCCCCATCACACACCCCCCCCCCCCGCTCACCCCCATCACACACCCCCCCCGCTCACCCCCATCTCACACACCCCCCCCGCTCACCCCCACCACACACCCCCATCACACACCCCCACTACTCACCCCCACACACACCCACTCCCCACCTCACCACTCCTCCCACACACACTCACGCACCCCACCAACATCCCAAACCTCCCACACACAGCCACTGCCCCTTTACACACCCACTCCCCCACCTCACACCCACTCCCCCCACCTCACACCCACTCCCCCCACACACACCCACTCATTCCACTCACCCCCACACACACCAACTCCCCCCACACACACCCACTCATTCCACTCACCCCCACACACACCGACTCCCCCCACACACACCCTCTCATTCCACTCACCCCCACACACATCCCCACACACAATCACTTACCCCCACACACATTCCGCCCATCCCCACACACACCCCACTCACCCCACACACACCCACTTCCCCCACATGCACTCACTCCCCCTACACGAACCCACACCCCCACACGCCCACTCCCCCTGCATGCACCCACCTCCCCCCACACAGATCCACTTACCGCACACACACCCACTCACCCCACACTCCCCCCCCAACACACCCACTCACCCCATCACTCACACATCACTCACCCCCACACACACCCCCACCACTCACTTCTACCACACACCCCCCACACCCCTACCATTCACCCCCCACCACACACCCCCACACCCCTACCATTCACCCCCACCACACACCCCCACACCCCTACCATTCACCCCCACCACACACTTCCACCACACACCCCCACACCCCTACCATTCACCCCCACCACACACTTCCACCACACACCCCCACACCCCTACCATTCACCCCCACCACACACCCCCACACCCCTACCATTCACCCCCACCACACACCCCCACACCCCTACCATTCACCCCCACCACACACTCACCCCACTCACCCCCACACCCCTACCATTCACCCCCACCACACACCCCCACACCCCTACCATTCACCCCCACCACACACTTCCACCACACACCCCCACACCTCTACCATTCACCCCCACCACACACTTCCAACACACACCCCCACACCCCTACCATTCACCCCCACCACACACCCCCACACCCCTACCATTCACCCCCACCACACACTTCCACCACACACCCCCACACCCCTACCATTCACCCCCACCACACACTTCCACCACACACCCCCACACCCCTACCATTCACCCCCACCACACACTCACCCACTCACCCCACAGACATTACTCATCCCCACCACACATCTCCATGCACAACCACTCACCCTACATACATACCTCACACCCCCTCATTCACCCCCACATTCGCCCACTCACCCCCACCACATCCCCCCCACACACCCACTCACCCTCATTCACTGGGTCCCATCTCCACCACTCACCCCCATTTAGAGAACCACCCACTGCCCTGCCCACACACTCAATCCCCCCTCACCTTCACTCACATTGCCCCCACACGCACACCAGCCCCATTCTCACTCCCTCCCTCCCGCCCAACAGTCATTCAGCCCCCCTCACCACTCAGATTCTCGAGTATCAAATACAAACACACATCCACAAACCCTGACACATTTCCTCACACACACTTCCCACCTCAGCACCACACTCTCACATATACACCTACACACACACACACTCACTCGCACACTCACTCACTCATACACTCACTCACTCACACACACACACTCACTCACTCACACGCACACTTACTCACTCATACACTCACTCACTCACTCACTCATTCACTCACACACACACTCACTCACTCACACGCACACTCACTCATACACTCACTCACTCACACACTCACTCATTCACTCACACACACACTCACTCACTCACACTCACTCACACACACACACACTTACTCATGCACACTCACACACACTCACTCACTCACACACCCACTCACTTACATGCACACTCACTCACTCACACACACGCTCACTCACTCACACACACTCACTCACACACACACACTCACACACACACATTCACTCATACACTCACTCACACACACTCTCACTCATACACACACACTGACATGCACACACACGCACACACTCATTCACTCACTCACTCACACACACGCTCACTCACTCACACACACTCACTCACACACACACACTCACACACACACATTCACTCATACACACACTCACACACACTGACATGCACACACACGCACACACTCATTCACTCACTCACTCACACACTCACTCACTCACATACACACTCACTCACTCATCAAACACACACTCATTCACTCACTCACACACACTCATTCACTCACTCACTCATACACACACTCATTCACTCACTCACACACACTCATTCACTCACTCACTCACACACACACACATTCACTCACTCACACACACACTCATTCACTCACTCACACACACACTCACTCACTCATCAAACACACACTCACTCATTCACACACACTTACTCACTCACTCACACACACACTCACTCACACACACACTCACTCACACACACATACTCACTCACTCACACACTCATCAAACACACACTCACTCACTCACACACACATACTCACTCATTCACTCACTCACACACACACTCACTCACACACACATTTTCACTCACTCATTCACTCACACACACACACACTTACTCATGCACACTCACACTTACTCATGCACACTCACACACACACACTCACACTCACATACACACTCACACACATACACTTACATGCACACACACTCACACACTCATTCACTCTGTCACTCACACACACTCACTCACACACTCACACTCACACACTCACTCACTCATCACACACACACACACTCACTCACACACTCATTCACTCACTCACTCACACTCGCACATACACACTCCTATCACACACACACACACACACACACACTCACTCACACACACTCACCCTCACACGCACACTCACACACAATATTCTGAGGGATCAAAGCTCCATATTTGTTTAGCGAGAGAGTGAAATCGGATTTGTTCAGGGTCTTGGGTTTCACAAAAGAACGTTTCTGATCTTCCAAGTAGAAGCAAAGTGCACAATCTGAGTGGGTTTGTCGATCTGTGGGATTACTTAACGGAAATCCATCTCCCTACAGCCAGAACTCTGCAGCGATTCGTTCCAACTATTCTCGAGCAGCTCGCAACTCCAATGTGAAGAGTTGGGGGTTAAACCCCTTTCCCCCCTCCCCCGGTTACCAACCCCAAAGAGGGGGTGAACATTCACAGCTCTCTGCTTCGCTGTTCATGACTCCACACACACGTCCTCAAATAGAACTTTCTCGAGTTTTGGATGTTGTTCTTGGGGAAGGCTATTGGAGGTTGCACAGAGAGGGATCATAGAAGGTGAAAAGAGAAAGTGCTTCTGAAATGAAGCGATTGTTGGAATGTGACCTGAGCTGCATTCGGCCCTGGAAATGACCATTCGGCCCTGGAAATGACCATTCGGCCCTGGAAGTGACCATTCGGCCCTGGAAGTGACCATTCGGCCCACTGCGCCTGTGCAAGCTCTCCGCAATCTCTCTCTTTGGTCTTTATTGCAAGAATGTAAAAGTAAGGAAGTCTTGCTACAACTGTGTAACACACCAGTAAGACCAGAACTGGAGTGTGGCACACAATTTTGGTCTCCTTACTCAACTAGGGGTAGAAATATGGAAAATAGGAGCAGGAGGAGGCCATCCAGCCCTTTCACTGCTCCGCCATCCATTATGATCACGGCTGATCGCCCAACTCAATGGAATCATAGCGCAGAAGAGGCCATTCAGCCCATTGAGTCTGCACTGACACATTACAAACACCTGAATTCAAACCTAATCCCATCTACCAGCCCACAGGTCTGAACGTTATGATGTCCCAAGTGTTCATCCGGGTGCTTCTTAAAAGACGTGAGGCAATCCCTTCTCCACCACCCCTCCCTGGCACCTGTCACAGGGGGACTGAGGTTCAAGGTGAGGGGCAAGGAGTTTAGACAGGAGATGAGGAAGAACATTCTTACCCAGGGGGTCCGGAATGCGCTAGTACGTCCAGTAGTAGTGGGACTGTTGCCAGTGCAGGCTCGATGGGCCGAATGGCTTCCTTCTGCGCCGTAGGGATCCTATGATTCTGTGATGCACCTTGGGGACATTTTACTGTGCTAAAAGGTGCTAGGTAAATGCAAGTTCTGTTGCTACTCCTGACTCACGGTGGCAACAAACATTCTGTACAAAGGCCTGTCAAAAGCTTTGGTGCTTTAAGAATAGTCAAAGTAATGATGCTAGGCAGGACAGAACTGAAATTATTATGGTGATATAAAACAGAATTATCTGACTGTTAAACCCACAATCATTCTGCAATCGGGGTTCCTGACTGATATTCCTTTATTTGACATGCACCGCATTTAATACCATGCTGCGAATCATTGTCATTTGCCACTAATATGGTTCAATTACTGTTATTAAGCACGTACAACGAACTGAGCCCACACATCCGTGAGAAGGTGCTACCTGAACTCTGGATCATGCATCAAGAAACTTTTGTATTAAATGGACCAGAACATCCCTGAATGGGCGTGAGAGGAGAAAACGGAAGCTCTCTTTGTGTGTCCTCTGAAAGCAGCTGCTTTTTTTCTCTTAGTGCAGACACGGTGGTCAGCACTGCTGCCTCTCAGCGCCAGGGACCTGGGTTCGATTCCAGCCTTGGGTCACTGTCTGTGTGGAATTTGCACATTGTCTGCTCCGAGTGCTCCAGTTTCCTCCCCACAGTCCAAAGATTGGCCACGCTAAATTGCCTTTTAGTGTCCAAAGGTATTTGATTTATTATTGTCACATGTATTAGCAGACAGTGAAAAATATTGTTTCCCGCGCGCTACATATAACGGTATGTTTTGTCTAGATATGCAGATTTCTTGTGTATAGCTTTGAGGTTGGGCGGGTTAACGAGGGAAATATGTGGGGTTACGTGGATAGGGAACATGGATAGGGAACGTGGATAGGGCTCCTACCCCACCCAAGACCGCAAGGAACGACAAAAGATTGTGAATGTCGCCCAGTCCGTCACGCAAGCCTCCCATCCATTGACTGTCTGTACTTCCCACTGCCTCGGAAAAGGAACCAGTATAACCTCACATACCCCGGACATTCTCTCTCCCACCTTCTTCCTTTGGGAAAAACATACAAAATTCTGGGGTCACGTCTCAACCGACTCAAGAACAGCTCCTGCCCTGCTGTCATCGGACTTTTGAATGGACCCACCTCGCATTAAGTTGATCTTTCTCCACACCCTCGCTATGACTGTAACACTACGTTCTGCACCCTCTCCTTCTCTATGAATGGTATGCTTTGTCTGAATCGCACACAAGAAACAATACTTTTTACTGCACACCAACGCACGTGACAATAAATCAAATAAAACGATCTTGCTGTATTTGAACCGCTTCAGTATCTGAGGAGTCATGAATGGTGCTGAACATTGTGCAATCTTGGATGCACATCCCTCTTCTGCCCTTATGACGGGGGGAAGGTTGTTGTTGAAGCAGCTGATGGTGTTTGGGCCTCGGACACTCCCCTGAGGGACTCCTGATGCTGGCTCAGAGTTGAATAAATAGGAGGTGGAGACCATTCAGCCCCTCGAGACTGCTCTGCCTTTCAATACTATCAGGTTTAATCATCTTCCAACTCGCTAGCCACTCCCCATAGCCCCGGAGATGAATAATCTGTCCGTCCCAGCCTTTAATGTATAATTCTTCATTGGGTCATCACAGCACTATGGGTTGTGAATTCCACAGACTCACAACACTTTGCATGTAGTCTTTTTTTCCAACTCGGTTTGAACTGATCAGCTCCTTATCCCAAGACTGTACCCTGTGTTACAAATCCCCCAGCCAGAGGACGCAATCTCCCTGCGCCCGCCTGGTCAAGTCCATTCCGCACGCGAAATGCTTCTCTTACTCTTCCAAATGTCGGTTTATCGACCCAATTTACTCCATCTCTCATCACGGGACATCTCGTCCAGGGAACCAATCTCGTGAATCTTCACTGTATTGTTCCTGAGGGAAGAGCAACTAATAACCACAACCATCTCCCTTTGTGCCAGGTGTTACTCTAGATAGTGGAGGGTTTTCCCCTGATTCCCACTGGCTTGTGTTTTGTTCAGGCTCCTTGGTCCACACTCAGTTAAATGCTGCCTGGATGTCTTTGATTTGATTTATTATTGTCACATGTATTAATACACAGTGAAAATTTTTATAGATGCTCCATAGAGAGCATTCTTTCTGGTTGTATCACAGCTCAGTAAAGCTCCTGCTCTGCCCAAGATCACAAGAAACTACAAAAGGTCGTGAATGTAGCCCAACCCATCACGCAAACCAGCCTCCCATCCATTGAACATAGAACACTACAGCACAAACAGGCCCTTCGGCCCACGAGTTGCGCCGATCACATCAACACCTGTCTATAACCCCCAATCCCATAAAACCCCATATACTCATCCAGAAGTCTTTTAAAAGACCCCAGCGAGTTCGCCTCCACCACCACTGACGGCAGCCGATTCCATTCACTCACCACCCTCTGAGTGAAAAACTTACCCCTAACATCACTTCTGTATTTTCCTCCCCACACCTTAAATCTGTGTCCTCTCGTAGCGACCATTTCAACCCGGGGAAATAACCTCTGAGAATCCACCCTATCCATTCCTCTCAACATTTTATAAACCTCTATCAGGTCGCCTCTCAACCTTCATCTCTCCAGGGAAAAGAGACCCAGCTCCCTCAACCTAACTTCATAAGGCATGCCTCCCAGTCCAGGCAACATCCTTGTAAATCTCCTCTGCACCCTTTCAATAGCTTCTACGTCTTTCCTATAGTGAGGCGACCAGAACTGCGCACAGTACTCCAAATGAGGCCTGACAAGGGTCTTATAAAGTTGCAGCATTACCTCCCGACTCCTAAACTCAATCCCTCAATTAATGAAGGCCAGTACACCATACGCCTTCTTGACCACCTCTTCCACCTGCAAGGCCGATTTAAGAGTCCTGTGGACCCGGACCCCAAGATCCTTCTGCTCTTCAACACTACTAAGACTCCTGCCCTTGATAGTGTACTCATTCATCCCGTTGGTTCTGCCAAAATGGACGACTACGCATTTATCCGCATTGAAGTCCGTCTGCCACTTCTCCGCCCAGTCCTGCATCCTATTTATGTCCTGCTGCAACTTTTGACATCCTTCCAGACCATCCACAACACCACCGACTTTCGTGTCATCAGCGAACTTACTTACCCATCCCTCCACTTCCTCATCCAGGTCATTTATGAAAATGACAAACAGCAAGGGTCCTAGAACAGATCCCTGGGGCACCCCACTGGTGACTGACCTCCATTCAGAAAAAGACCCATCCACAACCACTCTGCATTCTGCAGGCAAGCCAGTTCTGGATCCACAAGGATCTTTTTGAACATAAGAACATAAGAAATAGGAGCAGGAGTAGGCCATCTAGCCCTTCGAGCCTGCCCCGCCATTCAATAAGATCATGGCTGATCTGTCGTGGCTCAGTTCCACATTCCCGCCCTCTCCCCATAACCCTTAATCCCCTCTCTTATCAAAAACCCATCAACCCGCTTCTTGAAAATATTTAGCGAGGCAGCCTCCACCACTTCAACGGGCAGAGAATTCCAGAGATTCACCACCCTTTGAGTGAAGAAGTTCCTCCTCAACTCCGTTCTGAAACGCCCCCCCCCTTTATCTTGAGGCTGTGCCCCCTAGTCCTACTGTCTTTTTTGAGCGGGAAGAGTCTCTCCACCTCTATCCTATCCATCCCATTCATCATCTTATACGTCTCAATGAGATCTCCCCTCATTCTTCTAAACTCCAACGAGTACAAGCCTAGTTCATTCAGCCTCTCCTCATAGCTCAACCCCGTCAACTCCGGTATCAGCCTAGTTAACCTCCTCTGCACTCCCTCCAAGGCCAAAATATCTTTGCGCAGGTGCGGCGCCCAAAACTGCACACAGTACTCCAGCTGCGGCCTCACCAATGCCCTATACAGCTGCAGCAAGACCTCCCTACTTTTATATTCAATCCCCTTCGCTATGAAGGCCAGCATCCCATTCGCCTTCCTGACCACCTGCTGCACCTGCAAGCTGGGTTTTTGCGACTCATGCACAAGGACCCCGAGGTCCCTCTGCACCGTCGCCTGCAGCAGTTTTTCGCCACGTAAGTAATAGTTCTTCCTACCATTCTTCCTTCCAAAGTGGACCACCTCACACTTGCCAACATTAAATTCCATTTGCCATTTCCTGGCCCATTCGCCCTGCCTATCTAGAACCTTCTGCAGACTCTCCACACCCTCCGCACAATTTGCCGTTCCCCCAATCTTGGTGTCATCCGCAAATTTTGACACCCTACACTCGGTTCCCTCCTCCAGATCATCTATATAAATGGTAAAAAGCTGAGGCCCCAGCACCGACCCCTGGGGCACTCCACTAGTCACCATCCGCCAATCCAAGTAGCACGTGTTGACCCCCACTCTCTGCCTCCTATTTGACAACCAATCCTCTAAACACGCTAACACCCTACCCCCAACTCCATGTCCCTCGACCTTCTGCAATAATCTCTTGTGAGGTACTTTGTCAAACGCCTTCTGAAAATCCAGAAAGACCACATCCACCGGTTCTCCTCTATCCACCGCCCTAGACACATCCTCATAGAACTCCAATAAATTTGTCAGACACGACTTCCCTTTAATGAAACCGTGCTGCGAGTGCTCTATCAAGCAATTCCCTTCAAGATGCCTCGCAATTTCCTCCTTAATGACGGATTCTAACATTTTACCTAGCACAGACGTTAAACTAACCGGCCTATAATTCCCTGCCTTTTGCCTGGCACCCTTCTTAAACAACGGCGTAACATTAGCCGTTTTCCAATCTTCCGGCACTTCCCCGGAAGTCTGGAAAATAACCACCAATGCATCCACTATAACCTCCGCCATTTCTTTCAGAACCCTCGGATGCATTCCATCCGGTCCTGGGGACTTGTCCACAATCAGCCCCTCCAGTCTGTCGAGCACCGCCTTTCTAGTAACAATAATGTCATTAAGACCCTCCAGTCCTACCACCTTTCCATCGCTAACACCCGGCAAATTATTCACGTCCTCCTCCGTGAAGACGGAAACAAAAAAGTTATTCAATACCTGAGCCATATCCCCATCCCCTACCACTAGGTCCCCTTTCTCATCCTCTAAAGGACCAACATTCACCCTAGCCAGCCTCTTCCTTTTTATATATTTATAAAAACTCTTGCTATCCTTTTTTATATTAAGTGCTAGCCCAGCCTCATAGCTTCTCCTACCCTCCTTTATCAACTTCTTTGTCAATCTTTGTTGACATTTAAACCTCTCCCAATCCTCTTCTCGCCCACTCCTCTTCGCTACTCTAAATGCCTCCGCTTTTAATTTAACACTTTCCTTCACCTCCTTCATTATCCACGGCTTATTACCTCTCCTCCTACTGTCCTTTTTGACCATCGGAATAAATTTCCGCTGAGCACCAAGAAAGATCTCCTTAAAGATCCTCCACTGCTCCTCAGCAGACCCTCCCTCCAACGCACTCCCCCAGTCCACATTCGCCAATTCTTCTCTCATCCTACCATACTCCCCTCTATTCAAACAAAGGACGTTTGTCCGCGAACCCACTTTCTCCTCCTCCATCTGCACCAGAAACTCCACCATACAATGATCACTCTCTCCAAGAGGATCCTTCACCTCAAGGTCCCTAATTCTACGCGCCTCATTACATAGCACCAGATCCAAGATAGCTCGCTCCCTCGTCGGCTCCAACACACACTGTTCAAGGAAATTATCCCGGCAGCATTCCAAGAACTCCACCTCGAGCCCACCGTGTCCAACATGGGTCGACCAATCAATATGCAGATTCAAATCCCCCATAACTACGGCCGTCCCATTCCTGCAAACCGCACTTATTTGTGCGTTAACAGCCCGCCCCACCTCCAGATCATTATTCGGGGGGCCTATAGACCACACCCACCAGCGTCTTCCTCCCTTTGAATGGCGGGGCAGGCTCGAAGGGCTAGATAGCCTACTCCTGCTCCTATTTCTTATGTTCTTATGGGCAATTTTCCACATTGCTGGGTAGATGCCAGTATTGTACATTGCAGTGCCCCCACCCAGAGTATATTTTGTGCCCTCAGTGCTTCCTCCTGGTGTCGTTTAACACGGAGGAGTACTGGTCTATTCATTGAACGGGGAACGCAGTACTCAGCAGAAGGTTTCCTTGCCCACGTTTGACCTGATGCCATGGCACTTCATGAGCTCTGGAGTCAAGTGTGGAGCACTCCCAGGATAACTCCCTCCTGACTGTGCCAGTGATGGGTGTGTCCTGCTGGTGGAACAGGACATATCCAGGGATGGTGATGGAGGATTCTGGGATATTGGCCAGACCAAAATTCCCTTAGCGTCAGGGTGACTAGCTAGGATAAATGCATGGGGTTATGAGGATAGGAGCTGGGTGGGATTGTGATCGGTGCAAACTCGATGGGCCGAATGGACTCCTTCTGCACTGTAGGGATTCTAATCATAGAATTCCTACAGTGTAGGAGACCATTCTGCCCACTCAGTCTGCATCCATCACAATCCCATCCAAGGCATCTCCCATAACCTTATGCATTTACCCGAGCTGGTTCTCCTGACACTAAGGGACAATTTAGCATGGCCAATCCACCTAACCCGCACATCTTTGGACTGTTGTTATATGAGATTATTGCCTCAGATATAGAAGACTAAGAGGTGGTCTCTCGGAAAGGTTGAAGGTAAAAAGGGTGTTGACAGGGTAGATACAGAGAAAGTATTTCTACTTGTCTGGAACAAGGGAAACCTGAAAACCAGCCCATCGTGCAAATAGAACATAGAACATTACAGCACATACAGGCCCTTCGGCCCTCGAGTTGCGCCGATCACATCAACCCCACCAATCTATAGACCTATCTATAACCCCCAATCCCATTAAACCCCATATACTCATCCAGAAGTCTTTTAAAAGACCCCAGCGAGTTCGCCTCCACCACCGATGACGGCAGCCGATTCCATTCACTCGCCACCCTCTGAGTGAAAAACTTACCCCTAACATCACCTCTGTACTTCCCTCCCCGCACCTTAAATCTGTGTCCTCTCGTAGCGACCATTTCAACCCGGGGAAATAGCCTCTGAAACTCTCTCCCCTGAAAAGATGTCAATTGAAAATTTGACCTTTTTTTTGCATAAGATGATAAAAGGTCTGGATAAAGTAGACGTGGAGGCAGTGGTTCCTCCTGTCGGACAGTCAAGGACGAGAGGTCATTGTCTTAGGATAAGGGGCAGCAAATTTAAAAGAGAGTTGAGGAGAAACTATTTCTCCCAAAGGATTGTGAACCTGTGGAATTCGCTACCCCAGAGTGCGATGGATGCTGGGACAGTGAGGAAATTTAAGGAGGATTTGGACAGATTTTTAATTGGTAATGGGTTGCAGGGTTATGGGGAGAAGGCAGGAAAATGGGGACGTGGAGCATATCAGCCATGGTCGAATAGCAGAACGGACTCGATGGGCCGAATGGCCTAATTCTGCTCCTGTACCTTATGAACTTATCAGGGTTACGGAGCCAACTGGGCGAGATACCAGTCAGCCGTGGGCGACGGAACGTGTTTGAGCGGGCCTCCCCTGCATTCCTGTCCTGACCTTTTCAAAAACCCCAAACGTGAGAACGATCGGGGAAAGAGGAGTAAAAAAAACACTTGAAAATAATGACGCCCCCCTGTGAGTTGTCTCCTGCGCCTGGTTCACTGCGACGTCCGGGGAATTAATCTCTCATTCCGCAGAGGCTGGAGGACAAACATGGCAAACGGCCGCCACGGGTCAAGTAGGCTTTTGACGTGGCCTCGACTGGAGTGGAATTTGTGCTTTGGTGTTAACAGTATACACTTCAGTACAGACAGATTCCAATCACTGACATTTATTTCATTACCAAAGAGACCATCGGGTACATTTTAACCCTTCCACAGTGTGGCACCCACACTGAGTTCCACATCACCAGCCGCACACGCTTTCCGAAGGAGAAAAGTCTTTCTTCGCCCCACCAAAGAGTGGATTCTTGCAAAGTCCCCAAAGGCGACTTCCCACCTTTGTGTAACTCTACCTTTCCGATCCAGGCGGCGAAAGACATTCGGGAAATCCCAGGCCTCAACATTCTCTAATTCTCTTGTCGGGCTGGCAAACAATGGGATGAGGAATGTGACTGTGGGGTGGGGCTGGGGGGGGGTGGGGGGAGGTGGGGGGGGGGGGGAGGTGAAGACAGGGCGCGGCGGAGCCAATCCCTCAACCTTTTGTCCTGCTCATGAAAGAGCAGAAGGAAATCAGTGAACCTCAGCTAAGTGCTGTTAACCTCAGCCTACCCCGTGGCGTACCGTCACATCAGAGGGTGCCGGGCAGGGAGGCGGGGGTGTCCCAACTGAAAGGGGCATCGATTTTCTCTCATCTTAATCCAACTGTACCTCTCACTTAATGGGATCACAGCTATGTTATAAAGAGATGTGTAGTTGTTGAAGAAGCCGAGATATTGTAAAAGCTACCTGGTGGGAACATGTCCTTGGCAAACAGAACACTCGCTTTATTCATTCATTCTTCGAGTGGGAAGAATTACAAGTTTGCTTGCAAACATAAGAACATAAGAACATAAGAAATAGGAGCGGGAGTAGGCCATCTAGCCCTTCGAGCCTGCCCCGCCATTCAATAAGATCATGGCTGATCTGTCGTGGCTCAGTTCCACCTTCCCGCCCTCTCCCCATAACCCTTAATCCCCTCTCTTATCAAAAACCCATCAACCCGCTTCTTAAAAATATTTAGCGAGGCAGCCTCCACCACTTCAACGGGCAGAGAATTCCAGAGATTCACCACCCTTTGAGTGAAGAAGTTCCTCCTCAACTCTGTTCTAAACCGCGCCCCCCCCCTTTATCTTGAGGCTGTGCCCCCTAGTCCTACTGTCTTTTTTGAGCGGGAAGAGTCTCTCCACCTCTATCCTATCCATCCCATTCATCATCTTATACGTCTCAAACGCAACAACAGAAGGTGCTTCCAAACCCTACCAGAAAGGACATTGTTAACATCACCAGGAGAAGCAGTGGGCAACAAGAATTAAAATCTTTAAACAAACGGAATTAAGATTTGGTTGGATCTTTCAGGGAGTTGACGAGGTGTGTAGATGAGGGCAGTGCAGTTGATGTGGTCTACATGGACTTCAGTGGCAGGCACTGCTGCCTCACAGCGCCAGGGACCCGGGTTCGATACCCCGGCTCGGGTCACTGTCTGTTTTGAGTTTGCACATTCTCCCCATGTCCACGTGGGTTTCCTCCCACAGTCCGAAAGATGTGCTGGTTAGGGGCAGTCACAGAATCCCTACGGTGCGGGAGGAGGCCAAAGGGGGGCCCATCGAGCCTGCACCAACCACAATCCCACCCAAGCCCTATCCCTGTAACCCCCACATAATTACCCTACGAATATCTCTTGATAACCCCCTAACACTAAGGAATAATTTAGCACGGCCAATTAACCGAACCTGCATGTTTTTGGTCTGGAGCGAGCACCCGGAGGAAACCCACGCAGACACGGGGAGAACATGCAGACGCCGCACAGGCAGTCACCCAAGCCGGGAATCGAACCCAGGTCCCCGGCGCTGTGAGGCGGCAGCGCTAACCACTGCGCCACCCTGTTAAATAAGGAGAACGATTAAACCTGTTAAGAGTGCACTGAAATGTGAATCCATTAGCGGCACGGTAGCACAGTGGTTAGCACTGCTGCTTCACAGCTCCAGGGTCCTGGGTTCGATTCCCGGCTCGGGTCACTGCCTGTGTGGAGTTTGCACATTCTCCTCGTGTCTGCGTGGGTTTTCTCCGGGTGCTCCGGTTTCCTCCCACAGTCCAAAGATGTGCGGGTTAGGTTCATTGGCTATGCTAAAATTGCCCCTTAGTGTCCTGGGATGTGTGGGTTAGAGGGATTAGCAGGTAAAATGTGTAAGGATATGGGGATAGGGTCTGGGTGGGATTGTGTTCGGTGCAGACTCGATGGGCCGAAGGGCCTGTTTCTGCACTGTAGGGTTCTAGGGTTCTATGTAACAGCACATGGACTATGGTGGTTCAAGAAGGCAGCTCACTGCCACCTTCCGAAGGGGTAATTAGGAAAAGGGGTGAGGGATTCTGGCCTCGACAATAATGCCCGCAATCCTGGGAAAGGAATTTTAAAAAGGTGGTTGCAACTTCGAACTACCAAAGCAGCTTCCAATAGCATGACAAAATTTAAACTGACAACATAGAGTGAGTGTCACAATCCCTACACATTTGCTGAATGATAAGGGGTTCCACAGGACATACGTTGTTACAGAGTAAGTGGCCACTGATGTGAGGAAATTTGTTGTGATAACTGCTCGTTCTAAAGTAGCGGCCAGAACACGCTGCACACAATAGCACGATAGGCACAGTGGCACAGTGGGTTAGCACTGCTGCCTCACAGCTCCAGGGACCCGGGTTCGATTCCCGGCTCGGGTCACTGACCCTGTGGAGTTTGCACATTCTCCCCGTGTCTGCGTGGGTTTCCTCCGGGTGCTCCCGTTCCCTCCCACAGTCCAAAGATGTGCGGGTTAGGTTGATTGGCCGTGCTAAGAAATTGCCCCTTGGTGTCCAGGGACGTGTGGGTTAGAGGGATTAGTGGGTATAATATGTAGGGATATGGGGGCAGGGCCTGGGTGGGACTGTGGTCGGTGCAGGCTCGATGGGCCGAATGGCCTCTTTCTGTACAGGAGGGTTTCTATGATTTCCACAAACAGGTCCAACTGACTCACCCACCCCACCCCACCTTCATACTGAAGCAGATAGGGTTGTGAGGGGGCCTGACAGGGTGGATGCTGAGAATATGTTCCCCCTTGTGGGGGAATCTAGAACGAGGGCTATAGTTTCCCACTAAGGCATCTCCCAACTAAGATGTGGAGGAATCTCTCCTCTCAGAAAGGTCTTTTCTTGAAAAATTGTCTTATTCATTCAAGGGATGTGGGTGGTCATTGGCCAGGCCAGCATTTATTGCCCATCCCTAATTGTGCCTTGTGAAGGTGGTGGTGAGCTGCCTTCTTGAGCCACCGCAGTCCGTGTGGTGTAGGTACACCCCCAGTGCTGTTAGGGAGGGAGTTCCAGGATTTTGACCCAGCGACAGTGAAGGATATATTTCCAAATCGGGATTTGGAAATTTTTACAGGACCCTTTACAGGACCCTGGTCAGACCCCACTTGGAGTACTGTGCGCAGTTCTGGTCGCCTCACTATAGGAAAGACGTAGAAGCTATTGAAAGGGTACAGAGGAGATTTACAAGGATGTTGCCTGGACTGGGAGGCATGCCTTATGAAGATAGGTTGAGGGAGCTGGGACTCTTTTCCCTGGAGAGGCGAAGGTTGAGAGGCGACCTGATAGAGGTTTACAAAATGTTGAGAGGAATAGATAGGGTGGACTCTCAGAGGCTATTTCCCCGGGTTGAAATGGTCACTACAAGAGGACACAGATTTAAGGTACAGGGAGGGAAGTACAGAGGTGATGTTAGGGGTAAGTTTTTCACTCAGAGGGTGGTGAGTGAGTGGAATCGGCTGCCGTCATCGGTGGTGGAGGCGAACTCGCTGGGGTCTTTTAAAAGACTTCTGGATGAGTATATGGGGTTTAATAGGATTGGGGGTTATAGATAGGTCTATAGATTGGTGGGGTTGATGTGATCGGCGCAACTCGAGGGCCAAAGGGCCTGTTTGTGCTGTAATGTTCTATGTTCTATGGTGAGTGACTTGGAGGGGAATCTCCAGGTGGTGGTGTTCCCCATGTATCTGCTACCCTTGTCCTCCTCGATGGTAGTGGTTGCGGGTTTGGAAGGCGTTTTCCAAGGAGCCTTGGTGAGTTCCTGCAGTGCATCTTGTAGATAGCACTTTGTGGGCGGTGCTGGGAGTGGATGTTTGTGGATTGGGGAGCAATCAAGTGGGGCTGCTTTGTCCTGGGTGGTGTCGAGATTCTTGAGTGTTGTTGGAGCTGCCCCCATCCAGGCAAGTGGGGAGTGTTCCATCACACTCCTGACTCGTGCCTAGTAGATGATGGGTAGGCTCCGGGGGGTCAGGGGGTGAGTTACTCACTGCAGTCAGTGGTTTTCTTTCACCCAGGAAGCAATGGAGGCTAGGGGTCATTGGGGTCCAGGTCCACAGGACTCCTAAATTGGTCTCGCAGGTAGAGGATGTAATTAAGAAGGCGTACGGTGTACTGGCCTTCATCAATCGAGGGATTGAGTTTAGGAGTCGGGAGGTAATGCTGCAACTTTATAGGACCCTTGTCAGACCCCACTTGGAGTACTGTGCGCAGTTCTGGTCGCCTCACTACAGGAAGGATGTGGAAGCTATTGAGAGGGTGCAGAGGAGATTTACAAGGATGTTGCCTGGATTGGAAGGCATGCCTTATGAGGATAGGTTGAGGGAGCTCGGTCTTTTCTCCTTAGAGAGACGAAGGATGAGAGGTGACCTGATAGAGGTTTATACAATATTGAGAGGAATAGATAGGGTGGATTCTCGGAGGCTATTTCCCAGGGCTGAAATGGTTGCAACGAGAGAACACAGGTTTAAGATGCTGAGGAGCAAGTACAGAGGTGATGTCGGGGTAATTTTTCACTCGGAGGGTGGTGAGTGAGTGGAATCGGCTGTTGTCGGTGGTGGTAGAGGCAAATTTGATAGGGTCTTTGAAGAGACTTCTGGATGAGTGAATGGGACTTAATAGGATTGAGGGTTATAGGTAAGCCTAGCAGGGAGGGATATGATCGGCGCAACTTGTGGGCCGAAGGGCCTGTTTGTGCTGTAGTTTTTCTAAGCTCTATTTCTATGAATAAATTCAAGGCTGAGTTAGACAGATTTTTCAGCAACATGAGAGTCAAGAGTTTGGGGAACAGTCGGGTAATGTTTGTGCAGAAAGCCTAGTTCATCAGGCAAATTAGCCTCCCATCCATTGACTCTGTCTACACTTCCCGCTGCCTCGGCAAAGCAGCCGGGATAATTAAGGACCCCCCCACGCACCCCGGACATTCTCTCTTCCACCTTCTTCCTTTGGGAAAAAGGTACAAAAGTCTGAGGTCCCGTACCGACCGACTCAAGGACAGCTTCTTCCCTGCTGCCGTCAGACTTTTGAATGGACCTACCCTCGCACTAAGCTGATCTTTCTCTACACCCCAGCTGTGACTGTAACACTACGTTCTCCTTTACTTCTCTATGAACAGTATGCTCCGTCTGTATAGCGCGCAAGAAGCAACGCTTTTCGCTGCGTACCAGCCCACGTGACAATAATAAAGCAAATCAAATATCAAACATTTGTTTGTTTTTTTTAAAGTGCGTTTGTGGGAAAAAAAACACGACATAAAACTTCTTGTAATTGTTGGTAATTTGAAATGAAAGCCAACAGGCAGTCTGGTCTGAGAGGGAGGTGAATGTCCCATCACATTTATCGTGCTTGCCTTGTGTAGCTGGCCTCCGTTCATTCCCAACATTCTTGAGTGTACAACTCATCCCATTGTTGTTAAGCCCAGTACTCCAGGCACTCACAGGAGGGGCCGCTATCAGTCCCAGTGGGGAGACGCAGAGATTAACACGCTGACAAAATGTGGGAATTAGGAGGGGCAGCTTTCCTTTAAAATAAAGAAAAGCTGTCCGCTTGCTCAAGCCGCTGAACCTCCCAGACGGTCAGGAATCTCCAGTTCCTGGTAACCGGCCACCAGTAAAAAATCCCGGGAGGGAAAACGAGGGCGAGATGAAAAGAAACTGTTTCTTCTTTCGCCTCTCAGCGCTTGCTTGTGTTAGTTACACAATCGGGGCGTGATGTCAAACAAGAGGCCGTTCAGCCCACCAAGCCCATGCTGGCTCTTTGAAATCTAATCAGTCCCCCTCCTCCCCGTTCTTTCCATTCTATCCTGCAATCCACAGGAACACAGACAAGAGGAGCAGGAGGCCATTCAGCCCTTTGAGCCTGCCCACCATTTATTATTATCACGGCTGATCATCCAGCTTAATATCCTGATCCCATCTTCCCCCCATATCCTTTGATTCTACTCACCCCAACTGCCATATCGGATTGCTTCTTGGAAACAATATTTTGGCCTCAACTACTGTCTGAGGTGGTGAATTCCACAGACTCACCACTCCCTGGGTGGAGAAATTTCTCCTCATCTAAACCCTGAATCCTCAGACTGTGACCCCTGCTTCTGGACCATCGGGAACATCCTTCCTGATCGACCCTGTCTCGTCCTGTTAGAATTTTATAGGTTCCAGTGAGATACCCCCGCCACCCTTCTGAACTCCAGTGAAAACAATCCTAACCTGGTCAATCTCTCCTCATACATCAGTCCCACCATCCCCGGAACCAGCCTGGTAAACCTTCGCTGCACTCCCTCGAGGGCAAGAACATCCTTCCTCAGAGAAGGAGACCAAAACTGCCCACAATACTCTAGGTGTGGCCTCACCAAGGCCCTGTGCAATTGCAACAACACATCCCTGTCCCTGTACATGAATCCTCTTGCAATGAAGGCCAACATACCATTTGCTTTTCTCACTGCACGCTTGCACAAGGACACCCAACTTTTGTTGGATATTCCTTCTCCTAATTTATGGCCATTCAGTTAGTAATCTGCCTTCTCACTTTTTGCTACCAAAGTGAATGACTTCACATTTATCCACATTATAATGCATCTGCCATGAAGTTTGCCCACTCATTCCACTTGTCCAAATCACACTGAAGCATCTCTGTATCCTCCTCACAGCTCACCCTCCCACCCAACTTTGTGTCATTAGTAATGCAAAGTGTTTGAACGTCAGGGGTAGGTTCTTTACCCAGAGGGTGGTGAGGGACTGGAATGCCCTGCCTGCTGCAGTTGTAAATGCGTCTAGTTTGGGGGCGTTTAAGAGATCTGTGGATAGGTTTATGGATGAAAAGGGATTGGTTTAGGTTAGAGGGTTTTTTAACTGGTCGGCACAACATCGTGGGCCGAAGGGCCTGTTCTGCGCTGTAATGTTCTATGTTCTATGTTCTAAAGTTAAACATAGAACATTACAGCACAGTACAGGCCCTTCGGCCCTCAATGTTGTGCCGAGCTATGCCCAATCCCAAGACCAAACTATCCCCTCCCTATAGAACATAGAAGTTATAAGTTATAAGTATAATTTCTCTCAACAGAAACACTTGCACTTAATACCAGAGTTGCTGACCCTCCTGGGTTGGCCTGGAGTCTGTAGTATCTGGGCAACATGGTGGTTAGCACTGCTGCCTCACAGCGCCAGGGACCCGGGTTCGATTCCCAGCTTGAGTCACTAGCCTGTATGGAGTTTGCACCTTCTCCCCGTGTCTGCCTGGGTTTCCTCCGGGTGCCCTGGTCTCCTCCCACAGTCTGAAAGATGTGCTGGTTAGGGTGCATTAACCTGAACAGGTGCCAGAGTGTGGTGATGAGAGGATTTTCTCACTAACTTCATTGCAGTGTTAATGCAAGCCTTACTTGTGACTAATAAATAAACTTTGATTTTTAACGTTGAAATTGAAGATTCATCTCCCAGGATACTGTTGTGGGTGACCCTGGAGAAAAACCATCTGGACATAAGAACATAAGAAATAGGAGCAGGAGTAGGCCATCTGGCCCTTCGAGCCTGCCCCGCCATTCAATAAGATCATGGCTGATCTGTCGTGGCTCAGCTCCACCTTCCCGCCCTCTCCCCATAACCCTTAATCCCTTCTCTTATCAAAAACCCATCAACCCGTTTCTTAAAAATATTTAGCGAGGCAGCCTCCACCACTTCAACGGGCAGAGAATTCCAGAGATTCACCACCCTTTGAGTGAAGAAGTTCCTCCTCAACTCCGTTCTAAAACGCTCCCCCTTTATCTTGAGGCTGTGCCCCCTAGTCCTACTGTCTTTTTTGAGCGGGAAGAGTCTCTCCACCTCTATCCTATCCATCCCATTCATCATCTTATACGTCTCAATGAGATCTCCCCTCATTCTTCTAAACTCTAACGAGTACAAGCCCAGTTTATTCAGCCTCTCCTCATAGCTCAATCCCCTCAACTCCGGTATCAGCCGAGTAAACCTCCTCTGCACTCCCTCCAGGGCCAAAATATCCTTGCGCAGGTGCGGCGCCCAAAACTGCACACAGTACTCCAGCTGGACACTGGAAAAGATTTTCATTTGTCTATTTTTCTGAATGTTTCTCTTTGTTGAGTATAAAAATATTGAAAAATGGGGTGACGGGGGAGGCGGGGGGGTGGGGGGGGGGGGGTTGCAAGAAGGCTGTTTGGCCAACAGTCAAGCATTATCCAATCAGGTAATGAGTCTTCTTGGCTTTCCAATTGGCGCAGGAAGGATGTGTTGGCCACTGGTGCAGCATGGCGGCGAGTCATGTGACAAAACAAGACAAGAATACATTCAATCCCACAGTTGGCAACTCTAACTTAGGCAGCACTTCTCATGACTTCAGGATGCACCCAAAGCACTTTCCGGCCAATTAAGAACCTTCAGAAGCCTCTTCGCTGTTGCTACGGTGATTTTATTTTCTCCCGGGTTGCTAAGAGAGTGTCCTGGAGATGAATCGTTAATTCCGGGAGAAGCCAGGACCACCCTGGGGGTCTGGCATCTCTACAAAGCACAGGCCTCTGAGCAGTCTCTGAGTGTCTACAGGGAATGTGTTGTACTTTTTTCCAACCGAGACTGGTAACATCCTTAACTTTGTACTGAAATATCAGTCAGCAATGGAATGCGGTTTAGCACAAAGAACAAAGAAAAGTACAGAACAGGAACAGGCCCTTTGGCCCTCCAAGCCAATGTGATCATGATGTCCTAACGAAAAAAAAGTAGCTTTTGCCCTTACTCGGCCCGTATCTCTCTATTCCCTCTCTATCCATGTACCCATCTAGGTGCCTCTTCAACGTTGCTAATGTGTCCGCTTCGTTCCAGGCACCCATCACTCTCTGTGTGAGAAATGTACCCCGCACGTCTCCCTAAACTTTCCCCCTCTCACCTCGAGCCTGTGCCCCCTTGTAATTGACACTTCCACCCTGGGAAAAAGCCTTTGACTATCCACTCTGTCCATACCTCTCATAATTTTGTGTTCCTCCATCAGGTCTCTCCTCAACCTCCATCTTTCCAGTGAAAACAATCCTGGTTTATTCAATCTCTCCTCACAGCCCACACCCTCAAGAACATAAGAACATAAGAAATAGGAGCGGGAGTAGGCCATCTGGCCCTTCAAGCCTGCCCCGCCATTCAATAAGATCATGGCTGATCTGTCGTGGCTCAGTTCCACCTTCCCGCCCTCTCCCCATAACCCTTAATCCCCTCTCTTATCAAGAACCCATAAACCCGTTTCTTAAAAATATTTAGCGAGGCAGCCTCCACCACTTCAAAGGGGAGAGAATTCCAGAGATTCACCACCCTTTGAGTGAAGAAGTTCCTCCTCAACTCTGTTCTAAACCGCCCCCCCCCCTTTATCTTGAGGCTGTGCCCCCTAGTCCTACTGTCTTTTTTGAGCGGGAAGAGTCTCTCCACCTCTATCCTATCCCACCAATTAATCATCTTATACGTCTCAATGAGATCTCCCCTCATTCTTCTAAACTCTAACGAGTACAAGCCTAGTTTTATTCAGCCTCTCCTCATAGCTCAACCCCCCTCAACTCCGGTATCAGCCTAGTAAACCTGCTCTGCACTCCCTCCAAGGCCAAAATAGCCTTGCGCAGGTGCACCAGACAACATCCTGGTGAACCTTCTTTGCACTCTCTCCAAAGCTTCCACATCCTTCTGGTAGTGTGGTGACCAGAACTGCACGCAGTGCTCCAAATGCACTTAACTAAGGTCTCATATAGTTTCATTATATATGTTTCTGTAATAACAATTAAAAATCCTCAAAGTAGTGAAGGAGCTCTAATGCATCACCTGTTACATGAACCTTGTATATCTCTGGAGACATTCCCTCTCTTGAGTGAGATCGTTGTTACGCTAAACCATATGCTATTCTAGTCATCATTCGATATAGAAAAGACACGGAGATACTGGGAAGGGTGCAGTGAAGGACGATGTCAGAAATTGAATTCAGTTCTAAAGTTAAAGTTTATTTATTGGTCATAAATTAGGCTTACATTAACACTGCAATGAAGTTGCTGTGAAATTCCCCTAGTCGTCATGCTTTGGCACCTGTCCGGATCAATGCACCCTAACCAGCATGTCTTTCAGACTGTGGGAGGAAACCCACGCAGACACGGGGAGAATGTGCAGATTCCACACAGATAGTGACCCAAGCTGGGAATCTAACCCAGGTTCCTGGTGCTATGAGGCAGCAGCACTGTGCCATCGGTTCTGGGCACCTTACTTAAGGAAGGGTGTTAAAGTCCTAGAGAGAGTGTGAGGAGGTTCACCAGAATGATACCAGGAGTGAGGGTTTTTAGACACAAAGAAAGATTGGAGAAACTGGCCTGATTCTCATTGGAGCAGAGGAGGTTAGGAGGTGACCTTATTCAGGTGTTCAGAATGATGAACAATTTTGGCAGGGTGAAGAAGTTGCTTTGTCGGTGATTCGGGGTCACAATTTCAGGATGGTCAGTAAGAGAGCGAGGAATGAGGTGAGGAGCAACTTCTTCACTCAGAGTTGTTGGGATTTGGAAAGCGCTGCCTGGGAGAGTGGTAGAGGCAGATTCCATAGGAACTTAGAACATAGAACACTACAGCACAAACAGGCCCTTCGGCCCACAAGTTGCGCCAATCATATCCATACCTACCAGGCCATAGAACTACCTGTAATCCCAATCCCATTAAATCCCATGTACTCATCCGGAAGTCTTTTCAAAGACCCCAGCGAGTTCACCTCCACCACCACCGACAGCAGCCAATTCCACTCACTCACCACCCTCTGAGTGAAAAACTTACCCCTGACATCTCCTCTGTACCTGCTCCCCAGCACCTTAAACCTGTGTCCTCTAGTAGCGACCATTTCAGCCCTGGGAAACAGCCTCCGAGAATCCACCCTATCTATTCCTCTCAACACTTTGTAAACCTCTATCAGGTCGCCTCTCAACCTTCGTCTCTCCAGGGAGAAGAGACCGAGCTCCCTCAACCTATCCTTATAAGGCATGCCTCCCAATCCAGGCAACATCCTTGTAAATCTCCTCTGTACCCTCTCAATAGCATCCACATCCTTCCTGTAGTGAGGCGACCAGAACTGCGCACAGTACTCCAAGTGGGGTCTGACAAGGGTCTTATAAAGTTGCAGCATTACCTCCCGACTCCTAAACTCAATCCCTGGATTAATGAAGGCCAGTACACCATACGCCTTCTTGACCACCTCCTCCACCCGCGAGGCCGATTTAAGAGTCCTGTGGACCCGGACCCCAAGGTCCTTCTGCTCCTCAACACAGCTAAGACTCCTACCCTTGATATTGTACTCCTGCATCCCAGTAGAGAGCTGGGCATGTGTTTGAAAGTGATAGATTTAGAGATTTTTTTAAACTTTATTATTGTCATAACTAGGCTTACATTAACACTGCAATGAAGTTACTGTGAAATTCCCCTAGTTGCCACACTCCGGCGGCGCCTGTTTGGGTTAACACTGAGGGAGAACTTAGCACGGCCAATGCATCCTAACCAGCGCAGCTTTTGGAAAGTGGGACCCTCCCAGCATTAAAATCAGCCTTTGTACCTCCTATTCCCATCTCCCTCATATAATTACCGAGCTTCTCCCTAAACTCATCTGTAACATTCGCTTCAACAACCCCCTGTGGGAGTGAGCTCGACATTTTCACCACTCCCTGGGTGAATTCCGAATTCCCTTATCAGATTTCTTGGCGACTATCCAGGATTGACGGCCCCCAGTTATTCTCTCCCTCAAGGAGAGGAAATGTCCGCACGGGACAGCACGGTGGCACTGTGGTTAGTTCTGCTGCCTCGCAGCGCCAGGGACCCAGGTTCGATTCCCGGCTTGGCTCACTGTCTGTGTAGAGTCTGCATGTCCTCCCCGTGTCTGCGTGGGTTTCCTCCGGGTGCTCCAATTTCCTCCCACAGTCCGAAAGATGAGCGGGTTAGGGTGGATTGGCCGTACTAAATTTTCCCTGTGTACCCGAACGGGTGATGGAGCGTGGCGGGTAGTGGATTTTCACAGTAATTTCATTGCACTGTTAATGTAAGCCTGATTATGTCACAGACAAATAAGCTGAGCTTATAAGTACCAGAGCATAAAGATCGACACAGACTGGTTGGACCCAGTTTGTGCCGTATATCCAACGTAACTCTATACGCTAGGAAGTCGGAACAAGAGTAATCCCAATTATTCCACATTGAGAGGGGGAGAAGTGGGTTTGGAAGAATGGCTTGTGTATACACAGCACCTTTCGTGACCTCACAACATTCCAAACTGCCTTACAGCCAATGAAATACTTTTCTTGAAGTGTTGTAATGTAGGAAAGATGGCAGCCAGTTTGTGCACAGCAAGATCCCACACTGCATTGTGATGATATGACCGGGTAATTATTATTGTTTCGCTTCAGGTGACTCCCGCTGAGGGAGCCCCGAGTGAAGGGGGGAGCCTTCTTACCTCCCCTCCGACGGCACGGGTGGCACAGTGGTCAGCACCGCTGCCTCACAGCCCTGGGGACCCGGGTTCGATTCTCGGCTCGGGTCTATATCTGTGGGGAATTTGTGATGTGGAGTTGCTGGTGTTGGACTGGGGTAAACACAGTGACAAGTCTCACAACACCAGGTTAAAGTCCGACAGGTTTCTTTGGTAGCAAACGCCACTAGCTTTTGGGACTCTTCCCCTTCGTCAGGTGAGTGGGGAGTTCTGATCACAAACAGGGTATATAAAGGCTCAGTTTACAGAATACTGATTAGAATGTGAGTCTTTACAGCGAATCAAGTCTTAAAGGTGCAGACAATGTGAGTGGAGATAGCATTAAGCATAGGTTAAAGAGATGTGTATTGTCTCCAGGTAGTGAGATGTTGCAAGCCCAGGCAAATCATGGGGGTACAAATACTGTGACATGAATCTAAGATTTGCACATTCTCCCCGTGTCTGCGTGGGTTTCCTCTGGTGCTTCGGTTTCCTCCCACAGACCAAAGAAGTGAAGGTTAGGTGGATTGGCCGTGCTAAGTTGCTTCTTAGTATCCAAAGACATGTAGGTTAGGTCATAGATCATAGAACCCCACAGTGCAGAAAGAGGCCATTCGGCCCATCGAGTCTGCACCGAACACAATCCCACCCAGGCCCTAACCCCATATCCCTACATATTATACCCACTAATCCCTCTAACCTACACATCCCTGGACACTAAGGGGCAATGTAGCATGGCCAATCAACCTAACCCGCACATCTTTGGACTGTGGGAGGAAACCGGAGCACCCGGAGGAAACCCACGCAGACTCGGGGAGAGTGTGCAAACTCCACACAGGCAGTGACCCGAGCCGAGAATCGAACCTGGGACCCTGGAGCTGTGAAGCAGCAGTGCTAACCCACTGTGCGACCGTGCCGCCAGGTTAGGGGAATTAGCCATGGTAAATGTGTGGGGCTACAGGGAATAGGCGGAAGAGAGAGCCTGGGTGGGATGCTCTTTCGCAGAGTTGGTGCAGACATGGTGGATCTCTCTGCACTGTAGAATAGACGAACGAGGAGCAGGAGTAGGCCATTTGGCCCCTCGAGCCTGCCCCGCCATTCAGCAAGATCAAAGCTGATCTTTTTGTGGACTCAGTTCCACTTACCCACCCGCTCACCCTTAATTCCTTTACTGTTCAAAAATCCATCTATCCTTGCCTTAAAACTGCCGGGACTCTATGGCTCTGAAAGTGACTGAAGTATAGTGCACTTCCACCCAATGGAGCAAATGGAGGCTCACCCTGGAGAGACCTCCATTATGTGTAACCAGATTGACGTCTATGGGGAGGAATTAGGAATGGTGCAAACACAGAAGATTCAGCAAATTCCAACGTAATATTTGGGTTGCCTTGCCTTACATTTAATCAAACGCAATGGAGGAAGAGGCTTGATGGAGTTGGATGGCCTACTCCTGTCCTTACACTCACCCACTGGGTACGCACAACGCAGGCGCGTCCTAACTCCATCGCTGAATTAATACCTTCACTTTTTTTCCTCTTGTTGACCACACAGCTGGTGCTAAAGTTGAGAGATTCCCACCAGACCAGTATAAAAACACCAGATGTGAATCTCTTGCCGTTTTCTATGGATATCGGAAACTTGGCACCAGCGTGCAGTTGGAAATCCGATACCCCTCTGAGCGAGAGAGGGAGCTGGCACCAGAGACAAGCAGACCGGAGGGGGGTGGTGAGAGGGGAAGGAACGAGGAACAAAACTGGATTGGACCTGGTGTTTGCAGATTCTAACCAAACCTGGTGCAAATGTGCCTTTTCTTTAAACACAGGCCTCCCCTGAAAGGGGAAGGCGATCATCGATCACGGAGGGTACAGCTATTTATTTCTGCCATGGCGGTCCTGAGTCCTCTGTTTGTGACCTGAACTCTCCACTCACCTGACGAAGGGGCAAACTCCGAAAGCTAGTGGTGTTTACTATCAAATAAACCCGTTGGACTCTAACCTGGTGTTGTGAGACTTCTTACTGTGTTTACCCCAGTCCAACACTGGCATCTCCACACCCTGAGTTCACACAGAATAGAACCAACATCCACCCCTTGAGTGGAAATTATTGCAAGTTGCTCACTTGTATTAGAATCTACAGTCCAGAAGGAAGCCGTTCGGCCCATCAAGTCTGCACTGACCACAATCCCACCCAGATCTTTTCCCTGTAACCCCATGCATTTACCCTAGCTAGTCCCCCTGACGCTAAGAGGCAATGGCCAATCCACCTAACCTGCACATCTTTGGACTGTGGGAGGAAACCGAAGCACCCGGAGAAAACCCACGCAGACACGGGGGGGGGCAACTCCACCCACAGACAGTGACCCAAGGCTAGAATCGAGCTCGGGTCCCTGGGTGACTTGGCAGTGCTGACCACGGTGCCACCGTGCCGCCTCGTTCTTCTGCGTGCCATTTGGGCAAGGTCACAGGTTTCAAAAGGCCGAGATACCGCAAAGAGATAACGTGGGAACTACGATCCAGAATCACCAACGCCGGATCCTCACTCACTCACTGTGTCAGGCAAAGCAGGTTGTAAGTTGGGCTGGGGGGGAAGGCAAACTCTCTAGAACATAGAACATAGAACATAGAACATTACAGCGCAGAACAGGCCCTTCGGCCCACGATGTTGCGCCGACCAGTTACAAAACAATGACCAACTAGCCTAAACCAATCCCTTTTCGTCCATAAACCTATCCACAGATCTCTTAAACGCCTCCAAACTAGGTGCATTTACAACTGCAGCTGGCAGGGCATTCCAGTCCCTCACCACCCTCTGGGTAAAGAACCTACCCCTGACATCAGTCCGATAACTACCCCCCCTTAATTTAAAGTCGTGCCCCCTCGTGCTAGCTTTCTCCATCCTAGGAAAAAGGCTATCACTGTCCACCCTGTCTAAACCTAGGGGAAGAGTCACCCATCAGCAAGTGTGAGGTTATCCACTTTGGCAGGAATAATAGTAGGAGGGATTACTAGTGAAAGGGCGAAAAGCTGCAGCATGCTACGGTGCAGAGGGACCTGGGGGTCCTTGTGCATGAGTCGCAAAAACCCAGTCTGCAGGTGCAGCAGGTGATCAAGAAGGCAAATGGGATGCTGGCCTTCATAGCGAGGGGGATTGAATATAAAAGCAGGGAGGTCTTGCTGCAGCTGTACAGGGCACTGGTGAGGGCGCAACTGGAGTACTGTGTGCAGTTTTGGTCGCCGCGCTTGCGAAAGGATATTTTGGCCTTGGAGGGAGTGCGGAGGAGGTTCACTAGGCTGATACCGGAGTTAAGGGGTTGGACTATGAAGGGAGACACAGCAAGATCCCACAACCACTGGGAGAAAAATGACCGAACAATCTACTTTAGTGAGAATGAAATATTATCCAGGCCACTCCTGTGCGTCAAAGGGGGAATGACAGAGCGGGCTCAGCTTACGTGCTTTTTCCGACGTGCAGCAGCTCCAACAGTGCAGCACTCCCTCGGTGCTGCACAAAGACACCAGCACAGGGTGAAGCCTTGGAACCGGGACCCGACTGAGAGGCAGGAGAGACACCAAGTGAACCAACATCCACATGGGAAACGTTCCTCGAATAATCATCTTATTATTCACACCATAAAACTGGCCACTCATTCCCTGGCAGCGCCACAACAGTAAGCAGACTCCGAGATAAGTCAGTGCAGTCACACCACAGCTGAAGATGGATAAGACAATGCAGCTCCAGAGCACAAAGCTTGCCAGATATCATGGAAAGCATTCCTTCTGGTTATGTCACAGCTCGGTCTGGGCTCCTGCTCTACCCCAAGACCACAAGGAACCGCAGAAGGTCGTGAATGTAGCCCAATCCATCACACAAACCAGCCTCCCATCCGTTGACTCTGTCTACATTCCTCGTTGCCTCGGCAAAGCAGCCAGCATAATTAAGGACCCCCCCCCCCCACGCACCCCGGACATTCTCCCTCCCGCCTTCTCCCTTCGGGAAAAAGATACAAAAGTCTGAGGTCCCGTACCAACCGACTCAAGAACAGCTTCTTCCCTGCTGCTGTCAGACTTTTGAATGGACCCGCCTCGCACTAAGTTGATCTTTCTCTACACCCTCGCTGTGACTGTAACACTGCATTCTGCACCCTCTCCTTTCCTTCTCTATGAACGGTGGGTTTTGTCTGTATGGTGCTCAAGAAACAATACTTTTCACGTGACAATAATAAATCAAATCAAATCAAATCAATGTCAAACTCCAGCCACTTGTACTTACACAGCGCCTTTAATGTTGTAAAATTCCCAAAATGCTTCACAGATGTCACACAAGGAGCTTATGGCTGCCAATAGTGGATTGATATTGTGACGTTCAAGAGATCTCGGCGTCTTTTGGGGGGCGGGGGGGGGGGGGGGGGGGGGGGGGTCAGGGGATTGGGAAAGGGGGTAGGGGTGTGGATGACAGGGGAGGGGGGGCAGGAGATGGGGTGGGAAGAAGTTGCAGGGGGTGAGCATGGATGAGCTTTCATACAGTCATGGAGGTTTACAGCATGGAATCAGGCCATTCAGCCCAACTTATCCATGCCGCCTTTTTTTAACCACTAAGCTAATCCCAATTGCCCGCATTTGGCCCATATCCCTCTATATCCATCTTACCCAAGTAACTGTCTAAATGCTTTTTAAAAGACAAAATTGTACCCACCTCTACTACTACCTCTGGCAACTTGTTCCAGACACTCATAAGAACATAAGAAATAGGAGCAGGAGTAGGCCAACTAGCCCCTCGAGCCTGCCCCCCCATTCAATAAGATCTTGGCTGATCTGTCGTGGCTCAGTTCCACCTTCCCGCCCTCTCCCCATAACCCTTAATCCCCTCTCTTATCGAAAACCCATCAACCCGCGTCTTAAAAATATTTAGCGAGGCAGCCTCCACCACTTCAACGGGCAGAGAATTCCAGAGATTCACCACCCTTTGAGTGAAGAAGTTTCTCCTCAACTCCGTTCTAAACCGCCCCCCCCTTTATCTTGAGGCTGTGCCCTCTAGTCCTACTGTCCTTTCTTCTCGGGAAGAGTCTCTCCACCTCTATCCTATCCATCCCATTCATCATCTTATACGTCTCAATGAGATCTCCCCTCATTCTTCTAAACTCTAACGAGTACAAGCCTAATTTATTCAGCCTCTCCTCAAAGCTCAACCTCCCTCAACTCCGGCATCATCCTAGTAAACCTCCTCTGCACTCACTCACCACCCTCTGTGTGAAAAAATTGCCTCTCTGGACACTTCTGTATCTCTCCCCTCTCATCTTAAACCTCTGCCCTCTAGTTTTAGATTCCCCTACCTTTGGGAAAAGATATTGACTATCTAGCTGATCTGTGCCCCTCATTATTTTATAGACCTCTGTAAGATCACCCCTCAGCCTCCTACGCTCCAGAGAAAAAAAACCCAGTCTATCCAGCCTCTCCTTATAACTCAATCCATCAAGTCCCGGTAGCATCCTAGTAAATCTTTTCTACACTCTTTCTAGTTTGATAATATCATTTCTATAATAGGGTGACCAGAACTTTCTCCAACAGCTTCTTCCTGGCTGCCATCAGACTTTTGAATGGACCTGTCTCAAGTTAAGTTGATCTTTCTCTACACCCTAGCTATGACTGTAACACTATATTCTGCACTCTCTCCTTCTCTATGAGCAGTATGCTTTGTCTAGCGCGCAAGAAACAATACTTTTCACTGTATACTAATACAAGTGAGGGGGGATCTTATAGAGACATATAAGATAATGAAGGGGATGGATAGGGTAGAGGTAGAGAGATTCTTCCCGCTTAGAAAGGACAGCAGGACTAGAGAGCACAGCCTCAAGATAAAGAGGGGGCGGTTTAGATCAGAGTTGAGGAGGAACTTCTTCACTCAAAGGGTGGTGAGTCTCTGGAATTCTCTGCCCGTTGATGTGGTGGGGGCTGCCTCGCTGAATATATTTAAGTCACGGGTAGATAGGTTTCTGATAGACAGGGGAATTAAGGGTTATGGGGAGAAAGCGGGAAAGTGGAACAGATCCACTTCAGATCAGCCATGATCTTATTGAATGGTGGGGCAGGCTCGAAGGGCTAGATGGCCTACTCCTGCTCCTATTTCTTATGTTCTTATGTAAGTGACAATAATAAACCAAATCAAACACAGTATTCCAAGTGTGGCCTTACTAATTTCTTGTACAGCTTCAATAAAACATCCCAATTCCCTTTCCTTCTCTATGAACAGTATGCTTTGTCTGTAAAACGCTGAAGAAACAATACTTTTGACTGTATCCCAAAACGTATGACAATAGTAATAAATCAAATCAATTTGAATGGAGTTACCTCGCAGTGAGTCGATCTTTCTAGGTTTGACTGTAACACTACATTCTGCAGTCTCTTTTTTCCTTCTCTATGAACGGTATGCTTTGTCTGTATACTGCGCAAGGAACAATACTTTTCACTGTATCCCAATACACGTAACAATAATAAATCAAATCAAAATACTGGAGGATTTAGAGGATTAAATACTAGAGATACAGACACGGGGAGAATGTGTAGACTCGACACAGACAGTGACCCAAGCTGGGAATCGAACCTGGGTCCCTGGCACTCTGCGGCAGCAGTGCTAACCACTGTGCCACCGTGCCCCCTGCCTATCCTAACATCCCCTTATGTTGCCCAGTGTCAAGTTTCACTTGGTCACATTTCTCTGCAGCACTTTGGGACATCTTACGGTGTCCCAGTGGGTTAGCACTGCTGCCTCACAGCACCAGGGACCCGAGTTCGGTTCCTGGCTTGGGTCACTGTCTGTGCGGAGTCTGCACATTCACCCCGTGTCTGCGTGGGTTTCCTCCGGGTCCTCCGGTTTCCTCCCACAGCCCAACAGGGGCCAATGAAGGCTTTCCAGCGGAGGGGGAGTGGGTAAACAGCTGAATAAACTAGGCTTGTACTCGTTAGAGTTTAGAAGAGTGAGGGGAGATCTCATTGAGACGTATAAGATGATGAATGGGATGGATAGGATAGAGGTGGAGAGACTCTTCCCGCTCAGAAAGGACAGTAGGACTAGGAGGCACAGCCTCAAGATAAAGGGGGGGCGGTTTAGAACGGAGTTGAGGAGGAACTTCTTCACTCAAAGGGTGGTGAATCTCTGGAATTCTCTGCCCGTTGAAGTGGTGGAGGCTACCTCGCTAAATATTTTTAAGAAACGGGTTGATGGGTTTTTGATAAGAGAAGGGATTAAGGGTTATGGGGAGAGGGCGGGAATGTGGAGCTGAGTCACGACAGATCAGCCATGATCTTATTGAATGGCGGGGCAGGCTCGAAGGGCCAGATGGCCTACTCCTGCTCCTATTTCTTATGTTCTTATGTTCTTTAAACAGGCCTTGGTCTGAATTAGGGTGTGGGGAGCAGAGGTTTTGATGAAAATTGCTTTTACTTTCCAGTTTCGGAACAGGCTCCAAATGCGGCAGCACTGAGGGTTCAGGAAGCACTCGGGAGTCAACTGTCAGGAGGCTGTGACAGGCGCTACATGAATGGAAGCCCGGTCCGCGAGGGGAGGGTAACAAGGTGAGAAACGAGACCAGCGCGGAATGGGAAGGTTTGTGTGGCTGAAAGAGCCCTTCACACATGTGGGAGCTGTGAGTCACCGTTCAGGGCCATTTCCTGTACCACTGGGATTGTCAGGATGCAGCCAGTGTAAGCACACTACATGGAAACAATGAAGAAACAGAGAGCCTCCCGGACTCAGCGCACAGGCGAGCGTTACTCTGCGCGGAACGGGCGAAGGGGGGAAGAAGCCGTCGGCATTTGCACTCCAGCCCCTTGGCTGCTTCTCTCCGAAATCAATCTGCTTCCCACACCCCGACGGGGCCCGGACTCAGAGAACGTGGGGGGGGGGGGGGGGGGCAATGTCCAACGGTTACTGAGGCTGCCCGGGGAGGGGAGGGGAGGGGAGGGGAGGGGGTGCAGAGGGGGGGGGGAGGGGGGGGGCAATGTCTGGCGGTTACTGAGGCTGCCAGGGGAGGGGAGGGGGTGCGGGTGCAGGGGGGGGGGGCAATGTCCGGCAGTTACTGAGGCTGCCCGGAGCCGGGGAGGGGAGGGGAGGGGAGGGGGAGGGGGTGCAGGGGGGGGGGGAGGGGGGGGGGCAATGTCTGGCGGTTACTGAGGCTGCCAGGGGAGGGGAGGGGGTGCGGGTGCAGGGGGGGGGGGAGGGGGGGGGCAATGTCCGGCGGTTACTGAGGCTGCCCGGAGCCGGGGAGGGGAGGGGAGGGGAGGGGATGCGGGTGCAGAGGGTGGGGAGGGGGGGGCAATGTCCGGTGGTTACTGAGGCTGCCCGGGGAGGGGAGGGGGTGCAGAGGGGGGGGGGAGGGGGCAATGTCCGGCAGTTACTGAGGCTGCCCGGAGCCGGGGGGGAGGGGAGGGGAGGGGGTGCATGTGCAGGGGGGGGGGGCAATGTCCAGCGGTTACTGAGGCTGCCCGGAGCTGGGGAGGGGAGGGGAGGGGAGGGGAGGGGGGTGCGGGTGCAGGGGGGGTGGGGGGGCACCAAGGCCGCTGGTGTATCAGTTCCAGCCGGGAAACCCTGCTGCTCCCCCATCACGGAAGCTTCAAAGTAAAGCTGTGGCAGGCCGGCCTCACAGACGGCGAGGCTGTTGTTTGACCTGCCCGGGCTCTTGTGGCAAAGCATTTCAAAAATGTAAATCTGCATAACATCTCACTTAAGTTTAACTCTTCGCCCCCGCAGATGTTTCCTATACGGTGCGCACACATGGCCCCCTCGGGGCAGCTCCTCGTCTCCCTCCGCTCCGCTGGTAAAGCGAGACTTTAAGTAAACAGTTTACCATTGTTTACCCTTCTCAGCGGCTATACGCACGGCTCCTGATGTTCGTTGCTCGGGCTGGCGTGGGAGACGCACTCTGTCTTCATCCATCTCAGAATCGAAAACTGGCACTGAAACCACCTTGCCCGATGGCCAGTCCTTGTGTTTTTACTCGCGGGCAGTGCCCCCCGTGTTACCGCCCCCCGCACCCCACCGTCCCCCGTGCCCTACGGCGCGTGGATAACCTGCCCCCACGTCACAGAAATCCCCTGCGGCGCAGGAGGAGGCCATTTGGCCCATCGAGCCAAGAGGTTGGTAGGTGTTGATGTGATCGGCGCAACTTGTGGGCCGAAGGGCCTGCTTGTGCTGTGGCGTTCTATGTTCTTTGAGTCTGCACTGACCACAGTCCCACCCTTTCAGGCCCTATCCCCACAACCCACCATCTTCTCCCTAGCTAGTCCCACCCCCCCTGACACGCTAAGGGGCAATTTAGCACGGCCCAATCCACCTGATCCCGCGCACCTATGGATTGTGGGAGGAAATCACATCCCTGCTGCTTTTGAGTGGACCCACCTCGCAGTAAGTCGATCTTTCCAGCCATGTCCGTAACACTACCCTCTGCACTCTCTCCTTTCCTTCTCTATGAACGGTATGCTTTGTCTGTACAGTGCGCAAAAAAACAATACTTTTCACTGTATCCCAATAGACGTGACAGTAATAAAGCAAATCAAAACAACAGAGGAAACCCACGCAGACACGGGGAGAATGTGCAGACTCCACACAGAGAGTGACCCAAGCTGGGAATCGAACCTGGGTCCCTGGTGCTGTGAGGCAGCAGTGCTAATCACTGTGCCACCGTGCCCCCTACCTATCCTGATATCCCCTTATGTTGCCCAGTGTCAAGTTCCACTTGGTGACATTTCTGTGCAGCACTTTGGGACATTTTACAGCGGCGCTGTGGTTAGCACTGCTGCCTCACAGCGCCAGGGACCTGGGTTCGATTCCCAGTTCGGGTCACTGTCCGTGTGGAGTCTGCACATTCTCCCCATGTCTGCGTGGGTCTCCTCCGGGTGCTCTGGTTTCCTCCCACAGTCTGAAAGACGCGCTGGTCAGGTGCGCTGGCCATATTAAATTCTCTCTCAGTGCATCCGAACAGACACTGGAGAACGGCATCTAGGGGATTTTCACAGTAACTCCATTGCACTGTTAATGTCAGCCACTTGTGACTGATAAAACCTGACTTCAAATTTAAACACAATCAACATCTTTGTAGCTCTTTAATCAAGTTTTTGATCACTTCCTCCGAATGTCTCCTGTTGCTCACTGTCAGATCCTGCTCATTTGGAACATTCATGCACAGATAAAGGCGCTATATAAATGCAAGTTGCTGATATTTTAAGACTTGACTCCCATGATTATATATATATATATATATGTGGTGTGTTGGACACATGGTGGAGGATTATACTGTGTGGGAGAGAGTGCACCTGCGCTGCTACGTTTAGGCAATAGTTAAAAGCAAATAAATGAATGTAAAATAAGACAAGAATTAGAAAGTCAAATTAAATTAAACTAATTTATTTGACAATTAAGCTCCTAAGGCACAAGAGGAGGTCCTGGAGCCCCTTGTACCATTCCGTTAAATCATGGCTGATCTAGAATAAAATTACAGCACAAGAACAGGCCATTCGGCCCTCCAAGCCTGTACTAACCATGCTGTCCAACTGAACTAAAAGCCCCTATCCTTCCGTGGACCATATCCCTCTATTCCCATCCTATTCATGTATTTGTCCAGATGCCCCTTAAAAGTCACTATCGTATCTGCTTCCACTCCCTCCCCCGGCAGCGAGTTCCAGGCACCCCCCACCCTCTGTATAAAAAATCTGCCTTGTACATCTCCTTTAAACCTTGCCCCTCGCACCTTAAACCTGTGCCCCCCTAGTAATTGACTCTTCCACCCTAGGAAAAAGCTTCTGACTATCCACTCTGTCCATGCCTCTCCTAATCTTGTAGAATTCTATCAGGTCTCCCCTCAACCTCCGTCGTTCCAGTGAGAACAAACCAAGTTTCTCCAGCCTCTCCTCATAGCTAACGCCCTCCATACCAGGGCAACATCCTGGCAAATCTTTTCTGTACCTCTAACTGCCTTCTGTAACTCTTAGCACCTTTACTAACAGTAACGTTTCAACCAATCATTCGGAAAAATCCTGTTGCACATTCTCCCCATGTCTGCATGGGTTTCCTCCCACAGTCTGAAGGACGTGCTGGTTAGATGCATTGAGCTGAACAGGCGCCGGAGTGTGACGACTAGGGGAATTTCACAATAACTTCAATGCAATGTTAATGTAAGCCTTACTTGTGACGAATAAATAAACTAAACAATTCGGCCCATTGAGTCTGCACTGACGACAATCTCACCCAGGTCATAACCCCATAACCCCATGCATTTACCCTAGCTAGTCCCCCTGACACAAAGGGGCAATTTTTTTAGCATGGCCAATCCACCTAACCCGCACATCTTGGGACTGTGGGAGGAAACTGGAGCACCCGGAGGAAACCCACGTAGACACGGGGAGAATGTGCAAACTCCACACAGACAGTGACCCGAATCTGGAATCGAACCCAGGTCCCTGGCACTGTGAGGCAGCAGTACTGACCACTGTGCCAGTATACTGGCCGTCAGCGGGGCGGCACGGCAGCACAGCGGTTAGCAGGTGTTGCTTCACAGCTCCAGGGCCCTGGGTTCGATTCCCGGCTCAGGTCACTGTCTGTATGGAGTTTGCACATTCTCCTCGTGTCTGCGCGGGTTTCCTCCGTGTGCTCCGGTTTCCTCCCACAGTCCAAAGGTGTGCGGGTTAGGTGGATTGGCCACGCTGAGAAATTGCCCTTTAGTGTCCTGAGATGCAGAGGGTAGAGGGATTAGTGGGTCAAGTATATAGAACCCTACAGTGCAGAAACAGGCCCTTCGGCCCATCGAGTCTGCACCGAACACAATCCCACCCAGACCCTATCCCCATATCCCTACACATTTTACCTGCTAATCCCTCTAACCTACACATCCCAGGACACTAAGGGGCAATTTTAGCACAGCCAATGAACCTAACCCGCACATCTTTGGACTGTGGGGGTTAGGTATGGGGGTGGGATTGTGGTCAGTGCAGACTCGATGGGCCGAAGGGCCTCTTTCTGCACTGTAGGGTTCTATGAATCTCCTCAGTCCGGAGTTTATTATGTACACATGTATATTTTTTTTCACTGCTAATCTGTGGGTGACTACTGTGACAAATAAATACCCTTCAGTTCAACGCAAAATACTACTGAGATGTCAAAAAAGGTGCTTGCTACAATTCTATGCACTTGCACATAATTTAAAATCATGTTTTTGAAAACCCAAATGTTCCCCTCCGGTGATGTCATCCCTCAGTTCAAAGTCACCTATTTTTTGCCCTGATCTGCTCTTGCTGTCAATTTAAAATTACAGTCGAATTCCCAACACTCTCAGGTTCCTGCACACACGCAGACTGTTGCCCCGTTCCTGTTGACACACTTCGCATCGCCAACATCTGCGTGACTGGAAGGAATTTTTTCCCAATAACCGGAGAGTAAACTCGGGTTATCGGGAAGGCAGAATGATCGAACCGATACATCAAATCGGCGCAACAGTAGAAAGTGCTGGAAAATCTTGGTCAATTTGACACGCCGGTGGAGAGAGAATAGGGCCAACGTTTCGAGCCGAATGAAGGGACATCCAGACTCAAAGCGTTAGCTCCGTTCTCTCTCCACGGATGCTGTCACACCGCCTGACATTTCTTGTTTTCAAATTCCAGCATCCGCAGGCACAGAATGCCTACAGTTCAGAAGGAGGCCATTCAGCCCATCCAGTCTGCACTGACTCTTTGACAGAGCATCTTACCCAGCCCCACCACCATTTACCCCACTAATCCCTCTAATCCACACATCTTTGGACACTAATTTAGCGTGGCCAATCTACCTATCTTTGGGCTACGGGAGGAAACCGGAGCACCCGGAGGAAACCCACGCAGACACGGGGAGAACGTGCAGACTCCACACAGACAGTGACCCAAGGCCGGAATTGAACCCAGGACCCTGGAGCTGTGAGCCAGCGGTGCTAACCACCGTGCCATCGTGCCACCCCATTTATCATTTGCTTCATTGGTGAGGCCGCAGCTGGAGTACTGTGTGCAGTTTTGGGCGCCGCACCTGCGCAAGGATATTTTGGCCCTGGAGGGAGTGCAGAGGAGGTTTACTAGGCTGATACCAGAGTTGAGGGGGTTGAGCTGTGAGGAGAGGCTGAATAAACTAGGCTTGTACTCATTAGAGTTTAGAAGAATGAGGGGAGATCTCATTGAGACGTATAAGATGATGAATGGGATGGATAGGATAGAGGTGGAGAGACTCTTCCCGCTCAAAAAAGACAGTAGGACGAGGGGGCACAGCCTCAAGATAAAGGGGAGGCGGTTTAGAACGGAGTTGAGGAGGAACTTCTTCACTCAAAGGGTGGTGAATCTCTGGAATTCTCTGCCCGTTGAAGTGGTGGAGGCTGCCTCGCTAAATATTTTTAAGAAGCGGGTTGATGGGACTGAGCCACGACAGATCAGCCATGATCTTATTGAATGGCGGGGCAGGCTCGAAGGGCCAGATGGCCTACTCCTGCTCCTATTTCTTATGTTCTTATGTTCTTATGAAAGTGGAACTGATCCACTTCAGATCAGCCATGATCTTATTGAATGGCGGGGCAGGCTCGAAGGGCTAGATGGCCCACTCCTGCTTCTATTTCTTATGTTCTTATGTCTGCGTGGGTTTCCTCCGGGTGCTCCGGTTTCCTCCCACAGTCCGAAAGATGTGCAGGTTAGGGTGGATTGGCCATGTTAAGTGGCCTCTCGGTGTCCCAAGATGTAGAGGGGGGATTAGCAATGCAAAAACACATTGGGTTACGGGGATAGAGTCTGGGTGGGATGCTCGGGCGGAGAGTTGACGAGCCGAGTGGCCTGCTTCTGCAGATTTCTATGATTCCAAGGAAATCTGCTGTCCTTACCCGGTCTGGCTGACATGCAATGTGGTGACGCTTAATTGCCCTGGGAAATGGCCAAAACACTCAGTTCAAGGATGGATTTGGCTGGTTTCACCAGTGACAGCCACCTCCCACGACAAGAGTACAGAAAAATGACACACAGTGGCATCAAGCACACAGATCAGCAGTGAAAAAAAATAAGAACATAAGAACATAAGAAATAGGAGCAGGAGTAGGCCATCTAGCCCTTCGAGCCTGCCCCGCCATTCAATAAGATCATGGCTGATCTGTCGTGGCTCAGTTCCACCTTCCCGCCCTCTCCCCATAACCCTTAATCCCCTCTCTTATCAAAAACCCATCAACCCGTTTCTTAAAAATATTTAGCGAGGCAGCCTCCACCACTTCAACGGGCAGAGAATTCCAGAGATTCACCACCCTTTGAGTGAAGAAGTTCCTCCTCAACTCTGTTCGAAACCGCCTCCCCTTTATCTTGAGGCTGTGCCCCCTAGTCCTACTGTCTTTTCTGAGCGGGAAGAGTCTCTCCACCTCTATCCTATCCATCCCATTCATCATCTTATACGTCTCAATGAGATCTCCCCTCATTCTTCTAAACTCTAACGAGTACAAGCCTAGTTCATTCAGCCTCTCCTCATAGCTCAATCCCCTCAACTCCGGGATCAGCCTAGTAAACCTCCTCTGCACTCCCTCCAGGGCCAAAATATCCTTGCGCAGGTGCGGTGCCCAAAACTGCACACAGTACTCCAGCTGCGGCCTCACCAATACAACCAAAATACATGCATAAATAATCATGTCCAGACTGAGGAGGCTCGCTGACGGGCACAGTGGTTAGCACTGCTGCTTGACAGCGCCAGGGACCTGAGTTCGATTCCTGGCTTGGGTCACCGCCTGTGTGGAGTCTGCATATTCTCCTCGTGTCTGCGTGGGTTTCCTCTGAGTTCCTCCCACAGTCTGAAAGACGTGAGGTGCATTGGCTAAATTCTCCGTCAGCGTACCTGAGTGAGTGCCGGAGTGTGGCCACAAGGGGATTTTTCACAATAACTTCACTGCAGTGTTGATGCAAGCTGACTTGTGACTGATAATATATAAACTTTAAACTTTCCCGACTCAAACATTCTCTCCGATGTGGGAGATTATCGGAGGGGCTCCTGGACACTCCAAGTCTCACTCTTAAAAACCGTTCCTAATTAAAACATTTGGATATATTTGCAACATCACATTAGCACAGCCGCAGTGTTGGGAACTGATTTCACTTATCCCGGGGAGTTAGCTTGAGGATGAGCCGCCGGGATCAGTCTGCATGGACAGCTCCTCGACGTGAACTGAATGGACCTTATCCACTGCAAGGTGCAGAGCAAGCAGACAAGAGTCGCTTCCCCAGGGAGACAAGGAGAGAAAGATGTGGAGAGCGAGGCAGGGTAGCTCACTCATGCGAGCCGCCTTAATAGCAGGTTGCAGAGCGCAATATCTCTCAATATTCCCGGTTAGTTCATTAACTGCAAGATGATTTTGGCCTTGGAGGGAGTGCAGAGGAGGTTTACTAGGCTGATATCGGAGTTGAAGGGGTTGAGCTATGAGGAGAGGCTGAATAAACTAGCCTTGTACTCGTTAGAGTTTAGAAGAATGAGGGGAGATCTCATTGAGACGTATAAGATGATGAATGGGATGGATAGGATAGAGGTGGAGAGACTCTTCCCGCTCAAAAAAGACAGTAGGACTAGGGGGGCACAGCCTCAAGATAAAGGGGGGGCGGTTTAGAACGGAGTTGAGGAGGAACTTCTTCACTCAAAGGGTGGTGAATCTCTGGAATTCTCTGCCCGTTAAAGTGGTGGAGGCTGCCTCGCTAAATATTTTCAAGAAGCGGGTTGATGGGGTTTTGATAAGAGAGGGGATTAAGGGTTATGGGGAGAGGGCGGGAAGGTGGAGCTGAGCCACGACAGATCAGCCATGATCTTATTGAATGGCGGGGCAGGCTCGAAGGGCCAGATGGCCGACTCCTGCTCCTATTTCTTATGTTCTTATGAAAGATGGGGGAGGGAAGGAGAGTACCATTGCCCCAACCTCTCACTCCATAAACATCTACTCCCTCCACCACCGACGCTCAATAGCAGCAGCGTGTACCATCTACAATACGCACTGCAGCAATGCACCAGAGATCCTTAGACAGCACCTTCCAAACCCACGACCACTTCCATCTGGGAAAGCAGAGTTGAGCTAAAAAAAAAATCAGCCATGATTGCATGGAATGGCAAATTTATTGACCAGACACTGGACTAGCCACATAAACACAGTGGGTCAGAGATTGGGCATCTTGCAGTGAGTAACTCCCCTCCCTACTCCCCCTAAAGCCTGTCCACCATCACCAAGGCACAAGTCAGGAGTGTGATGGAATGTTCTCCACTTGCCTGGATGGGTGCAGCTCCAACAACACTCAGGAAGCTCGACACCGTCCAGAACAAAGCTCGATCGACACGTTAACCACAAACATTCACTCCCTCCACCACCGACACACTGTGTGTACCACTGCCGCAATTCACCAAGGCTCCTTAGGCAGCACTTTCCAAACCCACTAGGAGGGTCAGTGAGAGCCTTTTTCCTCGAATGGTGATGGCTAACACGAGGGGACACAGCTTTACATTGAGAGGTGGTAATTATAGGACGGATGTCAGAGGTAGGTTCTTTACTCAGAGGGTAGTAAGGGCGTGGAATGCCCTGCCTGCAGCAGTTGTGGACTCGCCAACTTTAAGGGCGTTCAAATGGTCAGTGGATAGGCATATGGATAAGATTGGAATAGTTTAGATTAGAGGGTCATTAGATTGGTTCCACTGGTCGCGCAACATCGAGGGCCGAAGGGCCTGTACTGAGCTGGAATGTTCTACGCTCTCTATGTTCTACTATCATCCAGAAGGACAAAGGCAGCAGATATCTGGGAACACCATCACCCAGAGGTTCCCCTTAAAGCCAATCTCCATCCTGATTTGGAAACATATCGGCCGTTCCTTCACTGTCGCTGGGTCAAAATCCTGGAACTCCCTCCCTAACAGCGCCGTGGGTGTACCTACACCACAGCGATTCAAGGAGGCAGCTCACCACCACCTTCTCAAGGGGCAGTTAGGGATGGGCAATAAATGCTGGTCCAGCCAAAGATGGGACACTCACATCTCATCAATGAATAAAAACAAAGTGCAGCGACAGAGAGGGTGGACGAGGCACAGTGGTTTGTGGTGGCTGATGGCGTAAGGATGAGGAGACACAGAGTGAGGGCATTGGGCAGTGATTCTGGGAGGAACGTGAGCAAGAACACTCCCGTCACACAGCCAGCAGTAATGAGCTGGAACTCGCTGCTCACAGAGGGGCGGGAAGCAGAAACAATCCACGATTCCAAAGGGAAATTGGATGTGCGCTTGAGGGGAATAAATGGACAAGGATAGGAGCATAGAGCCAGCATGCACCCAAAGGATGGAATGGCCTCCTTCTGTGATTTCTCATCTTATCTCCGACAATGATGAATGGGATGGATAGGATAGAGGTGGAGAGATTCTTCCCGCTCAAAAAAGACAGTAGGACTAGGGGGCACAGCCTCAAGATAAAGGGGGGGTGGTTTAGAACAGAGTTGAGGAGGAACTTCTTCACTCAAAGGGTGGTGAATCTCTGGAATTCTCTGCCCGTTGAAGTGGTGGAGGCTGCCTCGCTAAATATTTTTAAGAAGCGGGTTGATGGGTTTTTGATAAGAGAAGGGATTAAGGGTTATGGGGAGAGGGCGGGAAGGTGGAGCTGAGTCACGACAGATCAGCCATGATCTTATTGAATGGCGGGGCAGGCTCGAAGGGCCAGATGGCCTACTCCTGCTCCTATTTCTTATGTTCTTATGTTCTTAATTGATGCTGTTTTCTTTAATCGCTGCCTCCATCCCGTCCCAAACACAGTCACCTTCCTGGGTGAGTTCATATTGCACACTCACAACTCTCGATGTATCTCCTTCAAATCAGCTTATCTCAGCTGACACATCCTGCCCTATTGCAACGTACGGAGAATGTGCAATTAGTGAGGGCTGTGTGTAATACAGCACTGTGTGTAATACAGCACTGTGTGTAATACAGCACTGTGTGTAATACAGCACTGTGTGTACATAGAACACAGAACATTACAGCGCAGTACAGACCCTTCGGCCCTCGATGTTGCGCCGACCAGTGGAACCAATCTAATGACCCTCTAACCTAAACTATTCCAATGTTATCCATGTGCCTATCCACTGACCATTTGAACGCCCTTAAAGTTGGCGAGTTCACAACTGCTGCAGGCAGGGCATTCCACGCCCTTACTACCCTCTGAGTAAAGAACCTACCTCTGACATCTGTCCTATAATTACCACCCCTCAATTTAAAGCTATGTCCCCTCGTGTTAGCCGTCACCATCCGAGGAAAAAGGCTCTCACTGTCCACCCTATCTAATCCTCTGATCATCTTGTATGCCTCAATTAGGTCACCTTGTAACCTTCTTCTCTCTAATGAAAATACCTCAAGTCCCTCAGCCTTTCCTCATAAGACCTTCCCACCATACCAGGCAACATCCTGGTAAACCTCCTCTGCACCCTTTCCAATGCCTCCACATCTTTCTTATAATGCGGCGACCAGAACTGTACGCAATACTCCAAGTGCGGCCGCACCAGAGTTTTGTACAGTTGCAACATGATCTATCTCATGGCTCCGAAATTCAATCCCTCTACCAATAAAAGTGAATAGAAAGTATAATACAGCACTGTGTGTAATACAGCACTGTGTGTAATACAACACTGTGTTTAATACAACACTGTGCGTAATACAGCACTGTGCATAATACAGCACTGTGTGTAATACAGCACTGTGTGTAATACAGCACTATGTAATACAACACTGTGTGTAATACAGCACTGTGTGTAATACAGCACTGTGTGTAATACAACACTGTGTTTAATACAACACTGTGTGTAATACAACACTGTGTGTAATACAGCACTGTGTGTAATGCAGCATTGTGCGTAATACAACAGTGTGTAACACAATACTGTGTGTAATACAGCACTGTGTAATACAGCACAGTGTGTAATACAACACTGTGTGTAATACAGCACTGTGTGTAATACAACACTGTGTAATACAACCCTTTGTGTAATACAACACTGTGTGTAATACAATACCGTGTGTAATACAGCACTGTGTAATACAATACTGTGTGTAATACAATACTGTGTGTAATACAGCACTGTGTGTAATACAACACTGTATGTAATACAATACTGTGTGTAATACAGCACTGTGTGTAGTACAACACTGTGTGTAATACAATACTGTGTGTAATACAGCACTGTGTGTAATACAACACTGTTACAGTCCACTGGAGCCTCCTCAACTTGGTGAGTGAGGAGAGGGGTTGTGTGAGTGAGGGGAAAGCAAGTGAGTGTGGGGAGTGTCAGTGAGAGTGAGGGGAGTGAGAGGAAGGAGAGTAAGTGAGTGAAGGAGGAGTGAGGGAAGGGGGAATGAGGGGAGGGGGAGTGAGGGGAGAGGGAATGAGTGGTGTGAGGGAGTGAGGAGAGTGAGGGAGTGAGGAGTTTGAGTGAGGGGAGAGTGAGTGAAGGAAGTGTGAGTGAGGGGATGGTGAGTGAGGGGAGAGTGACTGAGGGGAGGGTGAGTGAGGGGAGAGTGAGTGAGGGGAATGTGAGTGAGGGGAGTGTGAATGAGGAGTGTGAGTGAGGGGAGGGTGAGTGAGGGGAGAGTGAGGAGAGTGAGAGAGAGTGAGAGGAGTGTAAGCGAGGGGAGAGGAGTGAGTGAGGGGAGTCTGAGTGAGGATAGTGAGTGAGGAGAGTGAGTGAGCAAAGAGGGTGAGGGAGTGTGGAGATGAGTGAGATGAGTGTGAGTGACAGGAGTGTGAGTGAAGGGAGAATGAGTGAGGGGAGTGTGAATGAGGGGAGTGTGAATGGGGGGAGAGTGAGTGAGGAGAGAGTGAGGGGGAGTGTGAGTGAAGGGAGAATGTGTGAGGGGAGAGTGAGTCATGGGAGAGTGTGAGGGGAGAGTGAGTAAGGGGAGAGTGAGGGCCAGTGGGCTGGCGAATGGCAGATGGAGTTTAATTTAGATAAATGCGAGGTGATGCATTTTGGAAGATTGAACCAGGGCAGAACTTAGTTAATGGCAGGGTGTTGGGGAGAGTTACAGAACAAAGAGATCTAGGGGTACATGTTCATAGCTGCTTGAAAGTGGAGTCACAGGTGGACAGAGTGGTGAAGAAGGCATTCGGCATGCTTGGTTTCATCAGTCAGAGCATTGAATACAGGAGTTGGGACGTCTTGTTGAAGTTGTACAAGACATTGATAAGGCCACACTTGGAATACTGTGTACAATTCTGGCCACCCTATTATAGAAAGGATAGTATTAAACTGGAAAGAGTGCAGAAAAGATTTACTAGGATGCTACTGGGACTTGATGGATTGAGTTATAAGGAGAGGCTGAATAGACTGGGACTTTTTTCTCTGAAGCGTAGGAGGCTGAGGGGTGACCATAGAACCCTACAGTGCAGAAACAGGCCCTTCGGTCCATCGAGTCTGCACCGAACACAATCCCACCCAGAACCTATCCCCACATTTTACCTGCTAATCCCTCTAACCTACACATCCCAGGATACTAAGGGGCAATTTTAGCATAGCCAATGAACCTAACCCGCACATCTTTGGACTGTGGGAGGAAACCGGAGCACCTGGAGAAAACCCACGCAGACACGAGGAGAATGTGCAAACTCCCCACAGACAGTGACCCGAGCCGGGAATCGAACCCAGGACCCTGGAGCTGTGAAGCAGCAGTGCTAACCACTGTGCTACCGTGACCTTATAGAGGTCTATAAAATAATGAGGGGCACAGATCAGTCACATAGTCAATATTCCCAAAGATAGGGGAGTTTAAAACTAGAGGGCACAGGTTTAAGATGAGAGGGGAGAGGTACAAAAGTGTCCAGAGCGGCAATTTTTTCATGCAGAGGGTGGTGAGTGTCTGGAACAAGCTGCCAGAGGTGGCAGTAGAGGTGGGTAAAGTTTTGTCTTTTAAAAAGCATTTAGACAGTCACATGGGGGAGATGGGTATAGAGGGATATGGGCCAAATGTAGGCAATTGGGACTAGATTAGGGGTTAAAAACTGGGTGGCATGGTCACGTTGGGCCGAAGGGCCTGTTTCCATGCTGTAAACCTCGGTGACTCGATGTGCTGGTACAGCCCGGAGTGCCAATCGATTCAAACTCACGGCCCCAATCCACCCAGGGTAGTGAGAGCATTGCTCAGTCAGGTGCACAGCTCAGCAGAAAACTACACTGCAGCTTCCTAAACCTCTGCTTCCTCATAATACTGTTACAGTGAGAGAGGGGCTTGTTATTCACTCCACTTACACTCCCCCAAACATTCACCCTTCTCTCAGTGCGGACCTGCTTTAGAATGGTTTCAATAGAAACACACAAACACACTGAACACAGACACACAGGCGAACGCACAGACACACAGGCGGGTGCACAGGCAGACAAATGGGCACACAGGCACGCAGGTGGGCATACAGGCACGCAAATGGGTGCACAGGCGCACAGGCGGGTGCAGACATACAGGCGAGCGCACAGGCACACAAATGGGTGCACAGGCACACAAATGGGTGCACAGGCACACAGGCGGGCGCACAGACACACAGGCGAACACACAGACACACAGGCGGGTGCACAGGCACACAAATGGGTGCACAGGCACACAAGTGGGCGTACAGGCACACAAATGGGTGCACAGGCGCACAGGCGGGTGCAGACACACAGGCGAGCGCACAGGCACACAAATGGGTGCACAGACACACAGGCGGGTGCAGAGACACACAGGCACACAGGCAAACGCACAGACACACAGGCGAGCACACAGGCACACAAATGGGTGCACAGGCGGGTGCAGACACACAGGCGAGCACACAGGCACACAAATGGGTGCCCAGACACACAGGCGGGTGCACAGGCACACAGGCAGGTGCACAGACACACAGGCGGGTGCACAGACACACAGGCGGGTGCACAGACACACAGTGAGGAGATCCCAGTGGGGAGGTGGAGGGGGGGGACCACCCCAGGATTAGCCACCAGTCAGGACAGGATAGAAAGACTTGTGTTTCCCTGGCAACAGTCGCCATCCCACAACTTCAGAGAGGCAATGACTTTTGAAGGTGTAATTACTGTTGTGCTGCAGGAAATGTGGCGGTCAGTTTTACACAGCAAGATCCCATCAGCAGCAATGCGACAACGGTCGGATAATTGAGGGACAGGGAGAGACCGCAGCTGAGATAGAAGATCAGCCGTGCCCTTATTGACTCAAAGGGCTGAATGGCCTGCTCCTCCACTGATATCTTATGTTTTTACGGTTACTCGATTGAATTCTCAGCCGCGCGCGGGTCAATGGGTTAATGGTTAGGTGTTCACTGACCTCCTGAAGGAGTGATGGCTGCCTCACAGCGCCAGGGACCCAAGTTCGATTCCCGGCTTGGGTCACTGTCTCTGTGGAATCTGCACATTCTCCCTGTGTCTGCGTGGGGTGGTCCATCCGAGTGCTCCGGTTTAGAACATAAGAACATAAGAAATAGGAGCAGGAGTAGGCCATCTGGCCCTTCGAGCCTGCCCCGCCATTCAATAAGATCATGGCTGATCTGTCGTGTCTCAGTTCCACCTTCCCGCCCTCTCCCCATAACCCTTAATCCCCTCTCTTATCAAAAACCCATCAACCCGTTTCTTAAAAATATTTAGCGAGGCAGCCTCCACCACTTCAACGGGCAGAGAATTCCAGAGATTCACCACCCTTTGAGTGAAGAAGTTCCTCCTCAACTCCGTTCTAAACCGCCCCCCCCTTTATCTTGAGGCTGTGCCCCCTAGTCCTACTGTCCTTTCTGAGCGGGAAGAGTCTCTCCACCTCTATCCTATCCATCCCATTCATCATCTTATACGTCTCAATGAGATCTCCCCTCATTCTTCTAAACTCTAACGAGTACAAGCCTAGTTTATTCAGCCTCTCCTCATAGCTCAACCCCCTCAACTCTGGTATCAGCCTAGTAAACCTCCTCTGCACTCCCTCCAGGGCCCTCCCACACTCCAAAAGTGTGCAAGTTCAGTGCATTGGCCATGCTAAATTCACGACCTTTTTGTAGTTCCTTGCGGGTCTTGGGCAGAGCAGGAACCCATACCAAGCTGTGATACAACCCAGAAAGAATGCTTTCTATGGAGCATCTGTAAAAATTGGTGAGAGGTATAGCGGACATGCCAAATTTCCTTAGTCTTCTGAGAAAGTAGAGGCGTTGGTGGGGCTTTCTTAACTACAAGAGGAGGACCAGGACATACTGTTGGTGATCTGGACACCTAAACACTTGAAGCTCTCGATCCTTTCTACTTTGTCTCTGTTGATGTAGACAGGGGCATGTTGTCCACAATGGTTTGATGACTATCTTCCTTCGTTTTGTTGACATTGAGGGAGAGATTATTGTTGCCACACCAGTTCACCAGATTCTCTATCTCCTTCCTGTACTCTGCCTCATCATTGTTTGAGATCCGACCCACTACAGTGGTGTCATCAGCAAACCTGAAGATCAAATTGGAGGGGAATTTGGCCGCACGGTCATTGATGTATAAGGAGTATAGTCGGGGGCTGAGAACACAGCCCTGTGGGGCACCGGTGTTGAGGATGATCGTGGAGGAGGTGTTGTTGCCTATCCTCACTGATTGGTCAGGGTGGGGTAAGTTTTAAGGAGTGCCTTAAAGTGAGACAAGGAAAGTCCTGCATTTACATAGCGCCTTTTACAACTGTCGCCACTTCCAAAAAAGCAACCAATGAAACAATTTCTAAGTGGTGTAGAAAGAGGCGGGGGGTGGGTGGGGATTATTGGAAAGGGAGAAGGAGGAAATTACTGCAAGTTTTCAAAGCATTCGCTCTTGTCCTCCTCCCCACGCCCCGGAACGCAGTCACAGTCTCCGCACAGCAGGACTTCACACAGATTGTAAGTTGCAGAAACCAATATGAAAAATAATGAAGGCCTTTGCAGCAACATGTCTGTGCTGAGTAATTGGGGAGCACAGCTGATGAAGTGTTTGCTCGCGCCAACCAGAGTCAGTGGACCAGCTCAGCAGTCAACCGCAACGTTAATATATCGCTTCTGATTAATAATTCACGCTGGACATGTTCCACCAAACCCCACTTCCTGCCCCCTTCCGACTGCCCTGCCCGCCCTCTCACTTCCCCTCCACACAAGAGCGCCAACTTCCAGCCTAAAACATTAGCCTAAAAAGCTCCCCTTCAACCTCGCCCAACGTCACCCCTCTGCTGGCAGTGCCCCTCAACATAGAACCAACATAGAACCCTACAGTGCAGAAACAGGCCCTTCGGCCCATCGAGTCTGCACCGAACGCAATCCCACCCAGACCCTATCCCCATATCCCTACACATTTTACCTGCTAATCCCTCTAACCTACACATCCCAGGACACTAAGGGGCAATTTTAGCATAGCCAATGAACCTAACCCGCACATCTTTGGACTGTGGGAGGAAACCGGAGCACCCGGAGAAAACCCACGCAGACACGAGGAGAATGTGCAAACTCCACACAGGCAGTGACCCGAGCCGGGAATCGAACCCAGGACCCTGGAGCTGTGAAGCAGCAGTGCTAACCACTGTGCTACCGTGCCGCCCCCTGCCTACCAAGGTCCAGTTGCCTCACTGGCAAGGTTCCCAAAGCTTCTACATCAACATCTGACCATCAGTGGCCTCCCGTTTCGGTTGACCCCCTGGCCTCCTTCTCCAGATGGAAAACGCAGTGTGATATTTGGAGAAACAAACCAGAAAAGACCATAGAACATAGAACCCTACAGTGCAGAAACAGGCCCTTTGGCCCATCGAGTCTGCACTGAACACAATCCCACCCAGACCCCACCCCCACATCCCCACACATTTTACCTGCTAATCCCTCTAACCTACACATCCCAGGACACCAAGGGGCAACTTTAGCATAGCCAATGAACCTAATCCGCAAATCTTTGGACTGTGTGTAGGATCAGTAGATTCCACGAATCATTGAGTATCTCCGCTATTCATAGAACATAGAACATAGAACATTACAGCACAGAACAGGCCCTTCGGCCCACGATGTTGCGCCGACCAGTTACAAAACAATGACCCACTAGCCTAAACCAATCCCTTTTTGTCCATAAACCTATCTACAGATCTCTTAAACGCCCTCAAACTAGGCGCATTGGAATGCCCCTGCAGCACAATCCCTCACCACCCGCTGCGTAAAGAACCTACCCCTGACATCCGTCCTGTAGCTACCCCCCCTTAATTTAAAGCCATGCCCCCTCGTGCTAGCTTTCTCCATCCGAGAAAGTGAGATTGTGACTGATCTGATGTGATCGTCCTCATTTCCACTTTCCTGCCTTATCCCCATAACCCACGATTCCCTGACTGATTAAAACTCTGTCTCATGTCCCTCCCCGCCCATCCCTCCCGAACCTCAGGCAGGTGAGAAACAAAGTGAGAGAGAGGAAGGAGAAAGAGAGAGAAGAAAAGAGAGAAAGGGAAAGAGAGAAAAGAGGGAAAGAGAGAAAGAGAGAAAAGAGAGAAAGGGAGAGAGAGAAAGAGAGACAAGAAGAAAGAAAACAAGAGGAAAGATAAAGAGAGAAAGGAAAAGAAAGAAAAGAGAAAGAGAACGAGAGGGAAGATAAAGAGACAGAGAAAGAGAGAGAGGGAAGGAGAGAAAGAAAGGACAAAGATCCAGGAAAGTAAGAGGAAAGAGAAATTGAAAGAGAGAAAAAGAGAAAAGAAGGCAAGAGAAAGAGAGAACTATGCATTTGACATTAGTTACAGCTTTACAACATGCAGTTTTTAAAGTTTATTTATTATTAGTCACAAGAAGCTGACATTAACACTGCAATGAAGCTACTGTGAAAATCCCCGAGTTGCCACATTCCGGCACCAGTTCGGGTACACTGAGAGACAATTTAGCAGGGTCAACGCGCGGCCTTTCACACTGTGGGAGAAAACCAGAGCACCCGGAGGAAACCCACGCAGACACGGGGAGAACGTGCAGACCCCGCGCAGAAAGTGACCCGAGCCGGGAATCGAACCCGGGCCCCTGGCGCTGTGGGGCAGCGGTGCCAACCGCTGCCCCCAGCACCGCTGAAAACCACAGCCGTAAATGGCACTCTGCTACTTATTTCCTTTTTTTAAATTGTCCTGATTGCTGAACTAAGCTGTGAGAAACGTGTGATAATTTGGAGCACGCGTGGCAGAGACAGTAACTCTGTCTTATGCATTTACGTCGACTACTGTTCACTTTGGACAGCAGCAACGAGAGGCAGCTGTTAATTAAGTTTCACTTTCTTTTCTCCACCATCATCCCTCCCCCCCCCCCCACGCCCCCCCCCCCCACCCCCACCCCACCCCACCCCACCCCATACACTCGGTGGTAATTTGTCCGATGGGAAAATAAGACCGCAATTCTCTCACTAGATTCGCAGTCAGGACTCCCGGACAGAATTGATTACCTGTCCTGGCGTTTGGGTCACTCTGATACAGCCTTGGCTCTTGATACACTGGGCTCACTTCGGCTCGTAGACGGAGAGAGAAAAATATCCCAGCGGTTCAGCACTCAGTGCCTCAGTGTTTACTTAATTCCATTCATTAATAATTAGTAAAGCTTTAAACAGAAATGTCAGGGCCAAGGCTCAGAACTATTGGCATTTGTGTGTGTGTGTGTGTGTGTGTGTGTGTGTGTGTGGTTTCCAATTACAACTGCCAACCACCAGAAAGAACCCGCGTACAGTCAGACACTGTAAAACAGCAGATGTCTCCATATCATTAATCACATTCTTAATACATTCCAGATGAATAAACACTTCTAAAATTACAATGCCGAAATGCTCTGCCTAAAATATGCAATTTATGTATCCTTCAGGTACCAAGACTCACAAATGTAACGAAGGTCAGAGTCTGCAGTTTGTCTGCAATATTTACAACATGTGGAAGAGAGGTGTCTAATTTATGAAAAATGGGGCATTTATCAGATTTAGTCTCCATCTATTTTTTTTTTTTTTAAATAATGATTTTCCACAACCCGGCCATTTAGAATCAGTGGGCAGCACTCAGCCTTCTCAGAGTCATTTCAATTATTGTTCATCACCTTGTACCGTCGTCCTCAGCACGCTTTAACTGAGGCTCTGACTGCGTCCTTCGCGAAAAGAAAAACGCAAAACGTATCAGGGCCCGGCGCGCTCCGCGGACAGGACCACAACGAAAACCGGAGGCGAACTCTCCCCGCCTTTTCGTATTTCAAGTCCCCCGCCCCCCCCCGATTTCTTCCTGGTTTGAGTCCATCGTCAAAGCCCCGCTAATTGCTGCCTTGAAACCGGTGCTGGGATCACTGTGGAGAATGATCTGGATCGTTCAACTCCCCACAGTTCCAGCATCTTCAGAAGTCTCTCTGCCTTGGCGGTTCTATCCAGGATTGTGTTGTCGGGGGGGTTGTGTGTGTGTGAGCCTGTGTGTGAGCCTGTGTGTGTGTGTGAGCCTGTGTGTGTGAGCCTGTGTGTGTGAGCCTGTGTGTGTGAGCCTGTGTGTGTGTGTGTGAGCCTGTGTGTGTGTGAGCCTGTGTGTGTGTGAGCCTGTGTGTGTGAGCCTGTGTGTGTGTGTGTGAGCCTGTGTGTGTGTGAGCCTGTGTGTGTGAGCCTGTGTGTGTGAGCCTGTGTGTGTGTGTGTGAGCCTGTGTGTGTGTGAGCCTGTGTGTGTGTGTGTGAGCCTGTGTGTGTGTGAGCCTGTGTGTGTGAGCCTGTGTGTGTGAGCCTGTGTGTGTGTGTGTGAGCCTGTGTGTGTGTGAGCCTGTGTGTGTGAGCCTGTGTGTGTGAGCCTGTGTGTGTGTGTGAGCCTGTGTGTGTGTGAGCCTGTGTGTGTGAGCCTGTGTGTGTGAGCCTGTGTGTGTGTGTGTGAGCCTGTGTGTGTGTGAGCCTGTGTGTGTGAGCCTGTGTGTGTGAGCCTGTGTGTGTGTGTGTGAGCCTGTGTGTGTGTGAGCCTGTGTGTGTGTGTGTGAGCCTGAGTGTGTGTGAGCCTGTGTGTGTGGGTGTGAGCCTGTGTGTGTGTGTGTGTGTGAGCCTGTGTGTGTGTGAGCCTGTGTGTGTGTGTGTGTGAGCCTGTGTGTGTGAGCCTGTGTGTGTGTGTGTGTGAGCCTGTGTGTGTGTGAGCCTGTGTGTGTGAGCCTGTGTGTGTGAGCCTGTGTGTGTGTGTGTGAGCCTGTGTGTGTGTGAGCCTGTGTGTGTGAGCCTGTGTGTGTGAGCCTGTGTGTGTGTGTGTGAGCCTGTGTGTGTGTGAGCCTGTGTGTGTGAGCCTGTGTGTGTGAGCCTGTGTGTGTGTGTGTGAGCCTGTGTGTGTGTGAGCCTGTGTGTGTGAGCCTGTGTGTGTGAGCCTGTGTGTGTGTGTGAGCCTGTGTGTGTGTGAGCCTGTGTGTGTGTGTGTGAGCCTGAGTGTGTGTGAGCCTGTGCTGTGTGGGTGTGTGAGCCTGTGTCTGTGAGCCTGTGTGTGTGTGTGTGTGAGCCTGTGTGTGTGTGAGCCTGTGTGTGTGTGAGCCTGTGTGTGTGTGTGTGAGCCTGAGTGTGTGTGAGCCTGTGTGTGTGTGTGTGAGCCTGTGTCTGTGAGCCTGTGTGTGTGTGAGCCTGTGTGTGTGTGTGTGAGCCTGTGTGTGTGTGTGTGTGTGAGCCTGTGTGTGTGTGAGCCTGTGTGTGTGTGTGTGTGAGCCTGTGTGTGTGTGTGTGAGCCTGAGTGTGTGTGAGCCTGTGTGTGTGGGTGTGTGAGCCTGTGTCTGTGAGCCTGTGTGTGTGTGTGTGTGAGCCTGTGTGTGTGTGTGTGAGCCTGTGTGTGTGTGTGTGTGTGAGCCTGTGCGTGTGTGTGTGTGTGAGCCTGTGTGTGTGTGTGTGTGAGCCTGTGTGTGTGTGTGTGAGCCTGTGTGTGTGTGTGTGTGTGTCTCGGCTCCGCTGCTCGCTCCCACCACTCCCCCAGCCCAGCTCAAACACAGGTCACAGAGGGACACCATCCCATTGATTTACAGGGGAGCTGGTGAGGGTGGGGGCTGTTGGGGGGTGGCGGCGGCGGTGGGGGGGGGGGGGGGGGGGGGGGGGGGGTGGGGGGAGGTAGTAGGAGCTCAGCTAAGGGAATCTGAAAAAACACAGACATTGCCAGCCAACAGTCAGACTGCCTCGGATTTGCTCCGCTGACTCTCTGCAGATGGACAGAGAAAGAAAGAACTGAACGCAAACAGGCAGACACTCACCCAGACACCCACCCAGACACACCGTACTCACCCAGACACCCGCCCAGACACACCGTACTCACCCAGACACCCGCCCAGACACACCGTACTCACCCCGACACCCACCCACACACACCGTACTCACCCAGACACCCACCCAGACACACCGTACTCACCCAGACACCCGTTCCAGACACTCCGTACTGACCCAGACACCCGCCCAGACACACCGTACTCACCCAGACACCCACCCACACACACCGTACTCACCCAGACACCCACCCAGACACACCGTACTCACCCAGACACCCGCCCAGACACACCGTACTGACACAGACACCCGCCCAGACAGACCGTACTGACCCAGACACCAACCAGACACACTGTACTCACCCAGACACCCACCCAGACACACCGTACTCACCAAGACACCCACCCAGACACTCCGTACTCACACAGACACCCACCCAGACACACCGTACTCACCCAGACACCAACCAGACACACCGTATTCACCCAGACACCCACCCAGACACACCGTACTCACCCAGACACCAACCAGACACACCGTACTCACCCAGACACCCACCCAGACACACCGTACTCACCCAGACAGCCACCCAGACACACCGTACTCACCCAGACACCCGCCCAGACACACCGTACTCACCCAGACACCCACCCAGACACACCGTACTCACCCAGACACACGCCCAGACACACCGTACTCACCCAGACACCAACCAGACACACCGTACTCACCCAGACACCCACCCAGACACTCCGGACTCACCCAGACACCCGCCCAGACACACCATACTCACCCAGACACCCACCCAGACACTCCGTACTCACCCAGACACCCACCCAGACACACCCTACTCACCCAGACACCCACCCAGACACACCCTACTCACCCAGACACCCACCCAGTCACCCGCCCTGACACACCGTACTCACCCAGACACCCGCCCAGACACACCGTACTCACCCAGACACCCGCCCAGACACACCATACTCACCCAGACACCCGCCGAGATACTCCATACTCACTCAGACACCCACCCAGACACACCGTACTCACCCAGACACCCGCCCAGACACATCGTACTCACCCAGACACCCGCCAGACACACGTACTCACCCAGACACCCGCCCAGACACACCGTACTCACCCAGACACCCGCCAGTACTCCATACTCAACACCAGACACGTACTCACCCAGACACCCGCCCAGACACACCGTACTCACCCAGACACCCGCCCAGACACCACCGTACTCACCCAGACACCCGCCCAGACACACCGTACTCACCCAGACACCCGCCCAGACCATCGTACTCACCAGACACCCACCCAGACACACCGTACTCACCCAGACACCCGCCCAGACACTCTGTACTCACCCAGACATACCGTAGTCACCCAGACACCCACCCAGACACACGTACTCACCCAGACACCCGCCCAGACACATCCGTACTCACCCAGACACCCACCCACACCACACCGTACTCACCCAGACACCCGCCCAGACACACCGTACTCACCCAGACACCCGCCCAGACACACCGTACTCACACCAGAACTCCACCCAGACACCTCCCGACACAGACACTCACCAGACCCAGCCACCACCCGTACTCACCCAGACCCCAGACACACCGTACTCACCCAGACACACCACCCAGACACCCAGACTCACCATACTCACCCAGACACCCCAGACACACCGTACTCACCCAGACACCCGCCCAGACACACCGTACTCACCCAGACACCCACCCAGACACACCGTACTCACCCAGACACCCACCCAGGACACACCCTACTCACACAGACACCCCGCCCTGACACACCGTACTCACACACGACACCCACCCAGACACACCGTACTCACCCGCCTCACCCGCCAGACACACTGTACTCACCCAGTCACCCACCCAGACACACCGTACTCACCCTGACACCACCAGCACACCGTACTCACCAGACACCCACCCAGACACACCGTACTCACTCAGACACCCACCCAGACACACCGTACTCACCCAGTCACCCACCCAGACACACCGTACTCACCCAGACACCCGCCCAGACACTCCGTACTCACCCAGACACCCACCCAGACACACCAATCACCCACCCAGACACTCCGTACTCAGACCCAGACACCCGCCCAGACACACTGTACTACCCAGACACCCACCCAGACACACCGTACTCACCCAGACACCCACCACCAGACACACGACCACCCAGACACACCGTACTCACCCAGACACCCCCGTACTCACCAGACACACCCGAACCCAGACACACCGTACTCACCCAGACACCACCCAGACGTACTCACCCAGACACCACCCAGACACACCGTACTCACCCAGACACCCACCAGACACACCGTACTCACCCAGACACACTGTACTCACTCAGTCACCCACCCAGACACACCGTACTCACCAGACACCCCGACACGCCAGACACACCGTACTCATCCAGACACCCGCCAGACACACCATACTCACCAGACACCAGTACTCACCCAGACACCTCACCCGACACACCGTACTCACCCAGACACCCACCCGGTCACTCATCAACACAGACACAGGTGCTCAGACGCCACACACCCACCCAGACACACTCACCTGGATACCCACACAGACACTCACACAGACACCCAGACACCCACCCAGTCACCCATCTACACAGACACAGGCGCTTGGCCAGACACCATACACCCATCCAGACACACTCACCTAGACACCCACACCCAGTCACCCACCCAGACACACCCAAACGCTCATCCAGACTCCCAGTCACCACCCAGACACACCCAAACGTTCATCCAGACTCCCAGTCACCCACCCAGACTCACCCTCACCCAGCCACACACACAGCACAGGGACTATGTTACTGAAGACGAGGATTCCTCCTCTCCTGCCCCGTGGTCAGGACAGGGGTGATCTGTGTTGCTTGCGCAGGTGGGGGTAGGAACCTGCTTGAATATTTATTTAATAAGCTGATTTATTCAGCCCGAATGTTATGTTCGTTCAGTAACAATGCAGCGATATCCCCAGTGTTGCTAATCACTCACGTGGCTCACTGTGTCCTTCTGAATAGGAACTTCCAAGCGATTATTGGATAGACACATGGAGCACACCACAATGATAGGGAGTGGGATAGCTTGATCTTGGGTTCGGACAAAGCTCGGCACAACATCGAGGGCCGAAGGGCCTGTACTGTGCTGTACTGTTCTATGTTCTTATGTGTTTAGTATACAATGAAAGGTATTGTCTCCTGCAGGCAAAACAGACAAATCACTGTTCATAGAGTAGGGAAGGAGAGAGTGCAGAATGTAGTGTTACAGTCATAGTTAGGGTGTAGAGAAAGGGCAACTTAATATACAGTAGGTCTGTCAGAGGGTCAGTGCTGAGGAGTGCCGCACTGTCAGAGGGTCAGTGCTGAGGGAGCGCCGCACTGTCAGAGGGTCAGTGCTGAGGGAGTGCCGCACTGTCAGAGGGTCAGTGCTGAGGGAGTGCCGCACTGTCAGAGGGTCAGTGCTGAGGGAGTGCCGCACTGTCAGAGGGTCAGTGCTGAGGGAGTGCCGCACTGTCAGAGAGTCAGTGCTGAGGGAGTGCCGTACTGGTCAGAGGGTCAGTGCTGAGGGAGTGCCGCACTGTCAGAGGGTCAGTGCTGAGGGAGCGCCGCACTGTCAGAGGGTCAGTGGGTGAGGGAGTGCCGCACTGTCAGAGGGTCAGTGCTGAGGGAGTGCCGCACTGTCAGAGGGTCAGTACTGAGGGAGTGCCGCACTGTCAGAGGGTCAGTGCTGAGGGGAGTGCCGCACTGTCAGAGGGTCAGTACTGAGGGAGTGCCGCGCTGTCAGAGGGTCAGTACTGAGGGAGTGCCGCACTGTCAGAGGGTCAGTGCTGAGGAGTGCCGCACTGTCAGAGGGTCAGTACTGAGGGAGTGCCGCGCTGTCAGAGGGTCAGTGCTGAGGGAGTGCCGCACTGTCAGAGGGTCAGTGCTGAGGGAGTGCCGCACTGTCAGAGGGTCAGTGCTGAGGGAGTGCCGCACTGTCAGAGGGTCAGTACTGAGGGAGTGCCGCACTGTCAGAGGGTCAGTGCTGAGGGAGTGCCGCACTGTCAGAGGGTCAGTGCTGGGGGAGTGCCACACTGTCAGAGGGACAGTGCTGAGGGAGTGCCCGCACTGTCAGAGGGTCAGTGCTGAGGGAGTGCCGCACTGTCAGAGGGCCCATCGAGTCTGCACAATCCCACCCAGGCAATATTCCCATAACCCCACACATTTACCCTGCTGATCCCCTCGACACTAAGGGGCAGTTGAACTTGGCCAATCAACCTAACCTGCCCTTGGACTGTGGGAGGAAACCGGAGCACCCGGAGGAAACCCACGCAGACACAGCGAGAACGTGCAAACTCCGCACAGACATTGACTCAAGCTGTGAATTGAACCGGGGAGCCTGGCGCTGTGAGGCAGCGGTGCCAACCACTGGGCCACCGTTCTCCCTCAGTGTATCCAAATATACGCCGAGAGAGAGAAAAGTGGGGAGACAGGAAGAGAGAGAGAGAGAGGGGGGGAACGGAGAGAGAGGTGGAGAGTGTTCATTGCAGCGTTAACGTAAACCTATTGTGACACTAACAAAATAAACTTTAAACTTTCACTACCCTTGAGACGCAGAAATTATTTCGACAGGTACACACAACAGCCCTCTGTCTGGAGGTTCAGAAGTGCACTGACAGCAGAGCTGTCCCACCACTGAGTATACTGATGCCACATAAGCTGTCTACCTTGCGAGCTCCTCTGATTATTACCGAGGATTAAAGTGTTGCAGCAAGATGCCTCACGTGCTCACTGTGTCCTCAATTACTGTAATGATTTAGAAGAGGATTGCAAACTGCTGGCGAGGCTGCACTTTAGAATTTCCCGTTACCCTGAAGGATAATAAAGCCAAACTTAACATAAAATGTTGTTTCCTTGTATAATATTTCCACCAGCACTTGTTAGCAGCTTAATGTGATAAATTAGACACCGCAGTGATGGAAACCTTATCACCAAAACATATGGGGCAATTATTTGCTCAATGCCGACAAGGTTATAATATACAATTTTATATTCACATCTCTCTTCACATCGCCAGTTAATATATTCCACTGAGAACCAAGAGGTGCTTCAGCAATCTCCCCCCTGTATACAGACGGACATATTTCAATTACTTTCCCAGAGCAGGCTGACAGGCTCAGAGCAAGCTCACTTGGAGCTGAATATACCCAAACATTCACATGAGGCGTGCTGTACCGAGCCATCATCATCTTTAACTCAGGCCATTTCGGTAACACCTCAGCAATCTGGTGGGAGGCATCAGGGAGAATGAGACTAAAGCATCTCATTATCCCCCAACTATCTCCACCAGCCCCACAATCCTCCCAAAGTCTCTGCGTTCCTGCAATTCTGGTCTCTTGCTCATTGTGGATTTTAACCACTCCTGTATTGGCAGCCCTGCCTTCAGCTGCCTGGGCCCTAAGCTCTGGAATTCCTTCTCTAAACCTCTCACGGCTCTGTCTTTCTGTCCCTCTCTCCACCTCTCTCTCCGTCTCTCCACTATCTCTCTCTCTCTCTCTATCTCTCTCCACCTCTCTCCGTCTCTCCACTATCTCTCTCTCTCTCTGCCTCTCTCCACCTCTCTCTCTCCATCTCTCCACTATCTCTCTCTCTCTATCTCTCTGTCTCTCTCCACCTCTCTCTCTCCATCGTTTCTCTCTCTCTATCTTTCTCTGTCTCCAACTCTCCTTCTCGGTCTTTCTGTCTCTCCACCTCTCAGTCTCTCTCTTTCTCCATCTCGTGCTCTCTTTCTCTCTGCCTCTTGCTCTCTTCTCTCTCTACCTCTCGTTCTCTCTGCACCACCTCTCTCTCTGCACCACCTCTCTTTCTCTCTCTCTCCCCCCACCTCTCTTTCCCTCCATCTCTCTCTCTCTCTCTCCACTTCTCTCCAACTCTCCACCATTTCTCTCTCTCTGTCTTTCTCTGTCTCCAACTCTCCTTCTTGGTCTTTCTGTCTCTCCGCCTCTCAGTCTCTCTCTTTCTCCACCTCTTACTCTCTTTCTCTCTCTCTCTCTCTCTGCCTCTCACTCTCTTCTCTCTCTCTCTCTCTCTCTCTCCACCTCTCTTTCTCTCTCTCTCCACCTCTCTCTCTCCTCCTTCTTTCCCTCGCTTCCCTCCTTTAAGACTCTCCTTATCACTGACCAGTTGCTGTTGCTGCCCTGTTCTCATACCTCCTGACGTGGCTCAGTGGCCCACTCACCCCTGTGAAGCAAACTGGGCACTATAGGAATGCAGCTTGGTGCTGTAGCCCCCTTGGTGAACCCGAGACAGGGTGATCTCTGGAGACACACAGAGAGGTTAAAATGTCAGGCCACTCTGGGGATAGGGGAATAAATTCTGAAACATTCTCCACCACAGGCACGTGAAACAACTCCAGGGTAATCACTCAGCCCACTCCGCACACCAACCCCAAAATCTCTTACACGTTTTAGATTAATGAACTGCGACTAAGTAGCGCAAATGAAGCACCTGTGTCAGCAGAATGGGCCGAATGGCCTGATTCTGTACAAGAACAAAATACCATGACTAAAAATCCAAACTGAAAACACGCAACGATAGTCGGCGAGTCAGGCAGTGACTGCGGAGAGTCCTTCAGTCTTTGTCAGGACTTCTGATAAGAGACATTAGCCCGAGTTTGCACGTTCTCCCCGTGTCTGCTTGGGTTTCCTCCGGGTGCTCCGATTTCCTCCCACATTCCGAAAGACATATGGGTCAGGTTGATTGGTCATGTTAAATTGCCCCATAAGCGTCAGGGAGATTAGTTAGGGTAAATGCATGGGGTTGTGGGGATGGAGTCGTGGTCGGTGCCGACTCGATGGGCCGAATGGCCTCCTGCACTGTAGGGATTCTATGATTTCTCTCCCCACGGATGCTGCCAGTCCTGCAGAATACTTCTCCCATTAAGAAAGTTAAGAGGTGACTTAATAGAGGCATATAAGATGATCAGAGGGTGAGACAGGGTGGGCAGTGAGAGCCTTTTTCCTCGGATGGCGATGGCTAACACGAGGGGATGTAGCTTTAAATTAAGGGGTGGTAATTATAGGACGGATGTCAGAGGTAGGTTCTTTACTCAGAGGGTAGTAAGGGCATGGAATGCCCTGCCTGCAGCAGTTGTGGACTCGCCAACTTTAAGGGCGTTCAAATGGTCAGTGGATAGGCACATGGATGATATTGGACTAGTGTAGGTTAGATAAGCTTTAGATTGCTTTCACAGGTTGGCGTAATATCGAGGGCCGAAGGGCCTGTACTGCACTGTAATGTTCTATGTTCATTCCTGGGCTCTGTTGGTCTATCTTTCGGTTCCTTCTTCCACTTAAAGTCTCTTTATTCACCGGCTAGCCCACCCTGAACTGCCCTCCACAAGGCGGTGATGAGCTGCCTTCCTGAACACAACGGTGATCTGGACACCTAAAAACTTGAAGTATTTCCCCTTAATCCCTGTTGAGGTAGACAGGGGCATGTCCTCCACGGGGATCAGCCATAATCATATTGAATGGCTGGGCAAGCTCAAAGGACTGAGTGGCCTACTCCTGCTTCTATTGCCCTGGAGTCTCTAGTAAAAAGGTCACGTTAGTAAAATCTTCTTTGAACACTCTTTTTGTTCACTGGCTCAAAAGCTGCTAAGAGCTGGGGGGGGGGGGGGGGTGGAAACTAAGGATTGATGTACAGTCCAGAAGGGCCGGTTTGTGCTGTAATGTTCTATGTTCTATGTTCTAATTATTTAACTGGATAAGGAAGAATCATTGGGAAAGCAGAGAAGCAAATGATTGGTTATGTTGATCAGACCCTGGTTGAACTCCTATGCTTTGGAAATCAGAAATACAAAGGGATTTGGGAGTTACAACGGAGTTGAGGAGGAATTCTTCACTCAAAGGGTGGTGAATCTCTGGAATTCTCTGCCCGTTGAAGTGGTGGAGGCTGCCTCGCTAAATATATTTAAGACGTGGGTTGATGGGTTTTTGATAAGAGAGGGGATTAAGGGTTATGGGGAGAGGGCGGGAAGGTGGAGCTGAGCCACGACAGATCAGCCATGATCTTATTGAATGGCGGGGCAGGCTCGAAGGGCTAGATGGCCCACTCCTGCTCCTATTTCTCATGTTCTTATGAGTCCTTGTTCAAGATTCCCTTAAGGTTAACGAGCAGGTTCATTCAGCAGTTAGGAAGGCAAATGCAGTGTCAAGAGGGCTAGAATACAAGAACAGGGATGTACCTCTGAGGCTGTATAAGGCTCTGGTCAGACCCCACTTGGAGTATTGTGAGCAGTTTTGGGCCCCATATCTAAGGAAGGATGTGCTGGGCCTTGGAAAGGGTCCAAAGGAGGTTCACAAGGATGATCCCTGGAATGAAGAGCTTGTATGAGGAACGGTTGAGGACTCTGGATCTGTACTCGTTGGAGTTTAGAAGGATGAGGGGGGATCTTATTGAAACTTACAGGATACCACGAAACGTGGATAGAGTAAACGTGGAGAGGATGTTTCCACGAGTAGGAAAAACTATAACCAGAGGGAACAACCTCAGGGTAAAGGGACGATCCTTTAAAACAGAGATGAGGAGGAATTTCTTCAGCCAGAGAGTGGTGAATCTGTGGAACTCTTTGCCGCAGAAGGCTGTGGAGGCCGGGTCACTGGGTGTCTTTAAGACAGAGATAGATAGATTCTTGATTAATGAGGGGATCAGGGATTATGGGCAAAAGGCAGGAGAATGGGGATGAGAAAAGTATCAGGCACGATTGAATGATGGAGCAGGCTTGATGGGCTGAGTGGCCTAATTCTGTTCCTATGGTCTACCATCCTGAAGGACAAGGGCAGCAGATTCATGAGAACACCAACAACTGGAGGTTCCCCTCCAAGTCACTCGTCATCCTGACTCGGAAATATATCCAGTAAGGGGCATGCGGGCGGCAGGTTGTGGTGGGCTGCTCTTGGATGTTGCTTCGGGAGTTACCTACTGCTTCATGTCGTTGGTGTGCGTAAACTGGACCATCTCGAGGGCATCATGACAGCTCAGAGGCTATCTCTGTTGCTGTGCGGACACATGGATTTGGGCCTGTGTCTGTGGGAGTTTGCGCGTTCTCCCCATGGTTGCGTGGGTTTCCTCCGGGTGCTCCGGTTTCCTCCCACATCCCAAAAATGTGCTTTTACACTGATTGATTGGGTAACAAATTGTCCCTATATTGGACCTCCCTGATCCTCGCACATTAGGCATAGGCTAAAATCATGAATAGGTCACTAACCATGGGACGGCGGCGCGGGCTCGTTGGGCCGAAGGGCCTGTTTCCCGTGCTGTGTTGTTCTTTGTTATCACCGTGCCTTCACCGTCGCTGGGTCAAAATCCCTCTCTAACAGCACAGTGGGTGTACCCACGCCACAGGGGCCGCAGCGGCTCAAGAAGGCAGCTCAAGAAGGCCACCCTTCTCAAGGGATGGGTAGGACTAGGGGGCACAGCCTCAAGATAAAGGGGGGGCGGTTTAGAACAGAGTTGAGGAGGAACTTCTTCACTCAAAGGGTGGTGAATCTCTGGAATTCTCTGCCCGTTGAAGTGGTGGAGGCTGCCTCGCTAAATATTTTTAAGAAACGGGTTGATGGGTTTTTGATAAGAGAGGGGATTAAGGGTTATGGGGAGAAAGCGGGAATGTGGAACTGAGCCACGACAGATCAGCCATGATCTTATTGAATGGCGGGGCAGGCTCGATGGGCTAGATGGCCTACTCCTGCTCCTATTTCTTATGTTCTTAAATACTGGCTTAGCCAGTGATGAATGAAAAGTAAAAATGTGAAAACTGAACCGTTAAAAGAAATCCTGTCACTAAATGTTACAAGTAGGGGCTTTAAGTAAAAAAGAAAAAAATTGTCAAAATAAATATACATGGCTTAATCCCCAGCGTGCGTGATGGCGGCTTTGAGAGGCAGACTGCACTTAAACTCGCCTTGAAAAGAAAAGCGGCATCCCTTTTAAAGCTCTTCATTCATGAGCCGAGGAAATGTCTCATCATGACTGTTTGGTAGCAGTTCAGAGAGTGACAGGATGAAGGCTTACTTTCTGAGCAGCTCTATATTTTCTGTCGCAGAGGAGCAAATCAAAAACAACACACTTTATAGCGTCTCAAACTGAGTAAAGAGAAAAAAAAAAATCATCCCCGAGGACACTTCATTCCCAGGATAGGAATCCGGCCATTGCGGATCGAGACGGAGAGAATCTCCTCGGTCGGCAGCCTGGGAACCGACGGTCTCCTCCCCCCACCAAGTGTACACCCCAGAGTGTACACCCCAGAGTGTACCCAAGTGTGTACCAAATACCCAACTCAACGCCAGCGGTTTATAAAGGGCAGCAGCGGGACACCAGAGACTCCAGTTTACGTGGGCAGCGGCTGGAGAACTGGGACCCTTCACCTCACAGCAGAGAGGAGGTTTAACTGAGGCCATCGCAGTAATGAAGGGCTTGGGGCACAGGAAATAGGGAGACGCAGGACTACAGAAAATGTTACAGCGCAGGAGGCCGTTCAGCCCATCCTGCCCATGCCAACCCAAGGATAGTCAGATCCCTTTCTAATGAGAACGTAAGAAATAGGAGCAGGAGTCGGCCATCTAAGCCCTTCGAGCCTGCCCCGCCATTCAATAAGATATGGGGCCCAAAACTGCTCACAATGCTCCAAATGGGGTCTGACCAGAGCCTAATACAGCCTCAGAGGTACATCCCTGTTCTTGTATTCAGTCTTGCCTTCCTAACTGCTGAATGAACCTGCTCATTAACCTTAAGGGAATCTTGAACAATGACTCATAAGAACATAAGAAATAGGAGCAGGAGTGGGCCATCTAGCCCTTCGAGCCTGCCCCCCCATTCAATAAGATCATGGCTGATCTGAAGTGGATCAGTTCCACTTTCCCGCTTTCTCCCCATAACCCTTAATTCCCCTGTCTATCAGAAACCTATCTACCCGTGACTTAAATATATTCAGCGAGGCAGCCTCCACCACTTCAATGGGCAGAGAATTCCAGAGACTCACCACCCTTTGAGTGAAGAAGTTCCTCCTCAACTCTGATCTGAACTACCCCCCCCCCCCCATCTTGAGGCTGTGCCCTCTAGTCCTGCTGTCCTTTCTAAGCAGGAAGAATCTCTCTACCTCTACCCTATCCATCCCCTTCATTATCTTCTACGTCTCTATAAGATCCCCCCTCAGCCTTCTAAACTCCAACGAGTACAGACCCAGTCTATTCAGTCTCTCTTCACAGGCTAATCCCCTCATCTCCGGATGATCCCAGCTTCCTGCACCCGGCCCATAGCTTACAGCACTTAAGGTGCAGATCCAGGTGCTTTTTAAAAGAGTTTAGGGTTTCTGCCTCCACCACCAACTCAGGCAGCAAATCCTAGATACAATCTCAGCGTAAAAAAAGTTCCTCCTCACGTCCCCTCTACGTCCACTGCCACTTATCTAGAATCTATGTCCCCTGGTTCTAGAATTCTCCGTAAGAAGCCTGACAACACCAGGTTTAAGTCCAACCGATTTATTTGTCAGACTTCTTACTGTGTTCACCCCAAGTCCAACGCCAGCATCTCCACATCTAGAATTCTCCGCCAAGGGAGACAATTTTATCCTGTCCACTCTATCTCTTCCCCTCATAATTTTGTACATCTCAGTCTGTCATCCCTTAGCCTCCTTTGTCCCAGTGAAAATAACACCAACCTATCCAATCTCTCCTCGTAGCTACATCTCTCTGGCCCTGGCACCAACGTGTCTCGATGTGTAGGACAGGGGGATTAGCGAGAGAAATGTGTGGGGATGGGACAGGAGGTGACCCTGCGTAAGAGATTCTGTCAGAAAGTCAGTGCACGGGGCCTCAATGAACAAAGAACAAAGAACAACACAGCACGGGAAACAGGCCCTTCGGCCCAACGAGCCCGCGCCGCCGTCCCATGGTCAGTGACCTATTCATGATTTTAGTCTATGCCTAATGTGTGAGGATCAGGGAGGTCCAATATAGGGACAATTTGTTACCCAATCAATCAGCCTAAAAGCACATTTTTGGGATGTGGGAGGAAACCGGAGCACCCGGAGAAAACCCACGCAACCACGGGGAGAACGCGCAAACTCCCACGGACACAGGCCCAAATCCATGTGTCCGCACAGCAACAGAGATAGTCTCTGAGCTGTCATGATGCCCTCGAGATGGTCCAGTTTACGCACACCAACGACATGAAGCAGTAGGCAACTCCCGAAGCAACATCCAAGAGCAGCCCACCACAACCTGCCGCCCGCATGCCCCTTGCTGGACTTAAATGCCCAATGATTCTGACACCGCTTCCAGTGACAAGAAGGATACCATAAAATCATAGAATCCCTACAGTGGCAGGAGGAGGTCATCAAGTCTACACCGACCACAACCCTACCCAGGCCCTATTCCCACAACCCTACATAGTTACCCTGCTAATCCCCCTGACACTAGGGTCAATTTAGCCCTGCCAACCCACCTAACCAGCACGTCTTTCCGACTGGGAGGAAACCGGAGCACCTGGAGGAAACCCACGCAGACACGAGGAGAATGTGCAGATTCCACACAGACAGGAGCCAGGAATTGAACCCGGGTGCCCGGCATTGTGGGGCAGCAGTGCTAACCACTGTGCCACCATGCCACCCCAGATTTTGCATCATTGGTAAAAAAGAACCATAGGGGTAGGCGAGGAGATATTTTTTCAATTTCAAAGACCACCGTGAGTTGTGGTGATCTGGAAGGGGCTGCCTGCAGATTCAACGGGAACTTTCAAAAGAGGCCTCTGGAGAATACTTGAAGGGAAAACATTTGAAGGGATGTGGGAAAAGAGCAGGAAGGGCAAGAGTGGGACAACCTCTACAAAGAGCTGGCATTGGGTTGATGGGCAGAATGGCCTCTGACCACCTGCATCTCTGGATTTAATGTAAGTTTGCAGGATCGCGCAAAAAAATGTTAACAAACACGGCAATTGGAGGACCATTGTCATGCCTGTTGTTGTTGCCCGGCAACAGGTCAACTTCCCACTGACTTGAGTTGTGGCGGTCTGTTGCCATGGACGATGAAACAGGAGGTGAGGGAAGGGGAGGGGTGGAGGGAGAGAGAAGTGTAAGTGTAAACGGTCAAGACCTTCAAGTTTTTTGGTGTCCAGATTATCAACAACCTGTCCTGGTGCCCCCCCATGCCAACACTACAGTTAAGAAATCCCATCAATGCCTCTACTTTCTCAGAAGACTAAGGAAATTTGGCATGTCAGCTACGACTCTCACCAACTTTTACAGATGCTCCATAGAAAGCATCCTTCCTGGTTGTATCACAGCTTGGTATGGGCTCCTGCTCTGCCCAAGACCCGCAAGGAACTACAAAGGGTCATGAATGTAGCCCAATCCATCACACAAACCAACCTCCCATCCACTGACTCTGTCTACACTTCCCACTGCCTCGGGAAAAGCAGTCAGCATAATTAAGGACCCCACACACCCCGGGCATTCTCCTTTCCACCTTCTTCCATTGGGAAAAAGTCTGAGGTCCCGTACCGACCGACTCAAGAACAGCTTCTTTCCTGCCGTCAGACTTCTGAATGGACCTACCTCGCATTAAGCTGATCTTTCTCTGCACCCTCGCTGTGACTGTAACACTACATTCTGCACTCTCTCCTTTCCTTCTCCGTGAACGGTATGCTTTGCCTGTATAGCGCGCAAGAAACAATACTTTTCACCGTACGTTAGCACACGTGACAATAATAAATCAAAATCAAGCCTGCGGAACGGAGAACGGTGAAAGAGTTAACGATTCGAGCTTCAGTGCTTTACTCAGTGATATTTCTGTAAACAAATAACAGCGATCCCAGGCGATGGGCTGGCAATGCTTATTGCATCGATGCCAGATAGCAGGATTTGGGCAGATACTGGGGCCTGGAGAATCTTAACACCCACTCAAGACTCGGGCTGCACAAGTCAGGAGGTAATAAACATTCTGATTGTCGTTTTCTGGCAACGCATCAAAACAGCGTCTCGCAAATAAATTCGGACAACGGCATCCACCCTGGGGGCACCGGGGAAGGCCGTTCAGCCCACCGTGCCCGTGCTGGCTCTTTGAAAGGGCTATCCAATTAGCCCCATCTCCCCCCAGCAACCCCCCCCCCCCCCCACCCACCCTCCCCCTTGCCCAAATCTTTCTCTTTCGAGAATCCATCCAATTCTCTTCTGAAATTTCAAAGAAATTAGAATTACAGCAACTAATACTTCCTAAAAATTAGGTTAGGGTGCATTGGCCGCGTTAAATTCTCCCTCAGTGTTACCCGAACAGGAGCCGGAGTGTGGCAACGAGGGGATTTTCCCGCTAACTTCATTGCAGTGTTAATGTAAAGGCTACTTGTGACACTAATAAATAAACTAAAACATACAACATCAAAGCATTTATTAGAGCGGCCGAGCTAATCTGATCCCCTGGTCTGTGTGGACAGAATTACTGAGTGAAGACTTTTAGCCCTCAGTGTCTCTCAGCGAGTACGCCACACGTAACCACTCACAGTGACCCTCCAAGGAGAGGAGCGGAGAAAGAGGGGGAAGGCATTCGGCCAGCAGAGCTAATTCCACAATTCATCGGTACGCTGGGCTAATGTTACACTAAATCCAACTTGTCTACAGATTCCTACAGACTCCTCGCTGACAGAAGTCTTTTTTAAAGCTTATTTACTGGTGTCACAAGTAGGCTTACGTTAACACCGCAATGAAGTTACTGTGAAAATCCCCCTCGTCGCCACATTCCGGCGCCTGCTCGGGTAACACTGAGGGAGAATTAAGCACCCTAACCAGCGCGTCTTTCAGACTGCGGGAGGAAACTGGGGTACCCGGAGGAAGCCCACGTAGACACGGGGAGAATGTGCAGATGCTGCACAGACAGTGACTCAAGCCGGGAATCGAACCTGGGTCCCTGGCGCTGTGAGGCACCACTGTGCTGATAGATAAGATATCTATCTACTGCTGATTTTTAAATTATTAAGTGATCCAGCTCTCAGCACTTCAGGGTGTTTCAAAGCACTTTGTACAATGAAGCACTTCTTTAAAGACTTTTAGCCATTGTTATAATGTCAGAGTCACAACAGCCAATTTGCACACATCAAACTTCAATCTGATAATCACCGAATAGTTCCTTTCAAAGTGATTTTGATTGAGAGATAACTTGAATATTTACTGAAAGAAGAGACATGTTGTCGAAATTTTCATCTTGCACTCATCAGGACAAAGACAAGAACACCAAATTTCAAAGCAAAGGCTAAAAGTTTCTTCCGCACATCACCATTATCAGCAACGCTCAACCTCTATCCTGGTTGGTCTGTCTCACCAAACAGCTATGAGCAACAACTGTTGGCCAGGAAACTGGTTCAACTTCACGTGGATGGTAGATGGCACAGTGACATCCACCACGGGTGGAGAGACGGGGCCCAGGCTTTATCATCTCATCTGAAAGATGGTGTCTCCGACAGTGCAGCACTCCCTCAGGGCTGCACTGGAGGGTCAGCCTGGATTTCGTACTCAGTCCCCAGAAGGAGGCCCCAAACCCTCATCCTTCTGACTCACCCAACTAGTGCCGTGGCTGAGGCCCTCCCATGGTCTCCCCGTGACACCCTGTTCACTCACTCTGTCACTGTGCAGCACAGTGATCCCTATTGCAAACTCCAGCTCCGCATTTTTAAATTCAATGCGTAGCCAAAAAGCAGTGTCCGAGGCCTACCAAAACATAGGACAGTAACAGCATTAACCATGTCTCTGACCATAAGAACATAAGAAATAGGAGCAGGAGTAGGCCATCTAGCCCTTCGAGCCTGCCCCGCCATTCAATAAGATCATGGCTGATCTGTTGTGGCTCAGTTCCACTTTCCCGCCCTCTCCCCATAACCCTTAATCCCTTCTCTTATCAAAAACCCATCAACCCGTTTCTTAAAAATATTTAGCGAGGCAGCCTCCACCACTTCAACGGGCAGAGAATTCCAGAGATTCACCACCCTTTGAGTGAAGAAGTTCCTCCTCAACTCCGATCTAAACTGCACCCCCCCCTTATCTTGAGGCTGTGCCCCCTAGTCCTGCTGTCCTTTCTAAGCGGGAAGAATCTCTCTACCTCTACCCTATCCATCCCCTTCATGATCTTATATATCTCTATAAGATCCCCCCTCAGCCTTCTAAACTCCAACGAGTACAGACCACTTTGATTTGATTTGATTTGGATTTGAAAGGAATTAAGGGTTATGGTGAGCGGGCGGGTAAGTGGAGCTGAGTCCATGAAAAGATCAGCCATGACCTTATTGAATGGCGGAGCAGGCTCGAGGGGCCAGATGGCCCACTCCTGCTCCTAGTTCTTATGATTTATTATTATCACATGTATTGGGGTACAGTGTTTCTTGCGCACTATACAGACAAAGCATTCCGTTCACAGAGAAGGAAAGGAGAGTGGGCAGAATGTAGTGTTGCAGTCATGGCTAGGGTGTAGAGAGAGATCAACTTAGCGCAAGGTAGGTCCATTCAAAAGTCTGATGGCAGCAGGGAAGAAGCTGTTCTTGAGTCGGTTTAGTGTATTAGTAAGGCTTATATTAACACTGCAATGAAGTTACTGTGGAAATTCCCCTAGTCGCCACATTCCAGCACCTATTCAGGTCAATGCCCCTAACCAGCATGTCTTTCAGACTGTGGGAGGAAACCGGAGCAAACCCACGCAGACACGGGGAGAACTTGCAATCTCTGCATAGACAATGACCCAAGCCAGGACTCGAACCTGGGTCCCTGGCGCTGCGAGGCAGCAGTGCTAACCCACTGTGTCACCGTGCCGCTTTGAGCATATTTGCATCACCTGCTCTATTATCACAAACCCAATCCTGTTCCTGGTAAATCTGTAACCACAGTAAAACCTTGAGAAAGTTTACACCCAACACACTGAACCCAATAACAATTCCAGATAAAAGCAAAATACTGTGAATGCTGGAAATACAGAAAATGCTGGAAAATCTCAGCAGGTCTGACAGCATCTGTGCAGAGAGAACAGAGCCAACGTTTCGATTCAGGATAACCCTTTGTCAATTTTTCACTGCTGTCTTAAAAAAACCCTGAAATAACTTGTATTCCTAAGAACGCGGGCAATAAGAACAGCAGTGGACCATTCTTTGATTTGATTTATTATTGTATTTACAGTGGAAAGTATTGTTTCTTACGTGCCATACAGACAAAGCATACCGTTCATAAAGAAGGAAAGGAGAGAGTGCAGAATATAGTGTTACAGTCATAGCTAGGGCGTAGAGAGAGATCAACTTAGCGCAAGGTTGGTCCATTCAAAAGTCTGACAGCAGCAGGGAAGAAGCTGTTCTTGAGTCGGTCGGTACGGGACCTCAGACTTTTGTACCTTTTTCCCAACAGAAGAAGGTGGAAGAGAGAATGTCCAGGGTGCGTGGGGTCCTTACTCTGCCCTTCTAAGTGAAGAAATTTACTCTCAACTTAGTCCAAAGTGGCCACCACCTTTTCCCGAGACTCGAAGCCAGCCAGTATAATTAAGGCCCCCACGCACCCCCGGACATTTTCTCTTCCACCTTCTTCCATTGGGAAAAAGATATAAAGTCTGAGGTAACATACCAGCTGGGGTGGTCTGGTGGCACTGCTGCCTCACAGTGCCAGGGACCGGTTCGATTCCCGGCTTGGGTCACTCTCTGCGTGGAGTCTGCACGTTCTCCCTGTGTCTGCGTGGGTTTCCTCCGGGCGCTCTGGTTTCTTCCCACAGTCCAAAGATGTGCAAGTTAGATTGATTGACCGTGCTAAATTGCCCGAGTGTCAGGGGGTTAGTTGCGTAAATAAGTGGGGCTATGAGAATAGGGCTGGGATGGGATTGTGATCAGTGCAGACTCGATGGGCCGAATGGCCTCTTTCTGCACTGTAGGGATTCTATGATTCTGTAAGTGATCCGTCACGTGTTTTGCTTCTGGGTGCGGTCATCCTTGACCGAACTCAACCTGCAAGGCCAACAAACAAAACTGGTTTCATCTCCTCTGCCTCTCAGAGGTGAAATCGAGGTCTGCTCTCTCAGGATGTAAGCAATCCTGCGGCACTGGGAGAGATCCGTATGGCCAATACTGATCCCCCAGTCAACATCACAACAAAAAGCTAATCGTGCGCTCACTGCCGCATTGCTGTTTGTGGGATCTTGCTGTGCACAGAGTGGTTAGCCCTGCTGCCTCACAGCACCAGGGACCCGGGTTTGATTCCCAGCTTGGATCGCTGTCTGTATGGATTTTGCACATTCTCCCCGTGTCTGCGTGGGTTTCCTCGGATGCACTGGTTTCCTCCCTACAGTCCAAAGATGTGCAGGTTAGGTTGCCTGACCATGCTAAATTGGCTCTTAGTATCGGAGGGAACTAGCGAGAGTAAGGAGATGGAGTTAAGAGGATGGGGCCTGGGTGGGATTGTTGTCAGTGCAGGTTTAATGGGCCAAATGGCCTCCTTCTGCACTGTAGGGATTCAATGTAAATTGGTATCTGCATTTCCAACGGTGACTATCCTACAACAAAGCACCTCATTGGCTATCCAGATGTTTTGGGAGGGGGGGGGGCATCCTGAGGGTGTGAAAGGCGCTATACAAATTCAAGACTGTCTTTCTTGCTTCCTCCCTTGCTTCACTCTCCCCCACTGTCAATGATTACTGATCGCAAAAACCCAGTCTGCAGGTACAGCAGGTGATCAAGAAGGCGAATGGGATGCTGGCCTTTATAGCGAGGGGGATAGAATATAAAAGCAGGGAGGTCTTGCTGCAACTATACAGGGAACTGGTGAGGCCGCAGCTGGCGTACTGTGTGCAGTTTTGGTCGCCGCACTTGCGGAAGGATATATTGGCCTTGGAGGGAGTGCAGAGGAGGTTCACTAGGCTGATACCGGAGATGAGGGGGTTGGACTATGAAGAGAGACTAAATAGACTGGGTCTGTACTCGTTGGAGTTTAGAAGGATGAGGGGGGATCTTATTGAGACGTATAAGATAATGAAGGGGATGGATAGGATAGAGGTAGAGAGATTCTTCCCGCTCAGAAAGGACAGTAAGAATAGAGGGCACAGCCTCAAGATAAAGGGGGGTCAGTTTAGATCGGAGTTGAGGAGGAACTTCTTCACTCAAAGGGTGGTGAATCTCTGGAATTCTCTGCCCGTTGAAGTGGTGGGGGCTGCCTCGCTAAATATATTTAAGTCACGGGTAGATAGGTTTCTGATAGACAGGGGAATTAAGGGTTATGGGGAGAGAGCAGGAAAGTGGAACTGATCCACTTCAGATCAGCCATGATCTTATTGAATGGTGCAGCAGGCTCGAAGGGCTAGATGGCCTAACTCCTGCTCCTATTTCTTATGTTTCTTATGAAAGAATCGAGGAGCTGGGGGAGGAGAAGATGGCGGGCAGCCGGAAGGGGAAGAAAGTTATGTGAAAATTGCAGTCCCGGGAGACGGTGATATTACAGTTCGTTAGATTCATCAGAACAAAGCAGGAATCTCAGTTCCCTTTGATGTCATTTCTGCCTCACCATCAGCGTGTGCTGGGAGGGTTTTCAGGTTGATATTAAATCTGTTATGAACAAACCTTCTTTTGGTCACTGAGTGAGATTCAATCCCAAAGATTCTGAACTGGAAACATCCCCATCAGTTTTCTGGGACCAATAGGAGGTGTTGTGGTGCACAGGGTCATGTCCTGGTGTCTGAGCTCTGGGTTCGAACCTCACTCTGGGATCTGATGGCCAACGAAGGTGCGTTTGTAACTAATGTGACTAACCAACCTACAAATCCTTCCAACACTCAAGCCCGGGGCAGGTGGTAAGAGTAGGAGAGATCCTTAAAAGTGGCGGCACAAGGGGTTTTAGTTCAACCGGGCAGCATGCAAGCTTGGAGGGGCCGAAGGGCCTGTTCCTGTGCTGTAATGTTCTTCGTTCTTTGTAGGAGGAAAAGGTGGTGAAGAAAGCATATGGCATGCTTGCCTTCATCAGCCGGGGCATCGAGTATAAAAGCAGGAACCTCAGTTCCTGCAAATTATGTTAGAGTTGTATAAAACATTGGTTAGGCCACATTTGGAATACTGTGCCCAATTCTGGTCACCAGACCAGCTGAAGGACGTGGAGTCTCTGGAGAGAGTACGGAGAAGGTTTACCAGGATGCTGCCTGGTATGGAAAGTATTAGCTATGAGGAGAGATTGAATAAACTGGGATTGTTCTCCCTGGAAAGACGGAGGGGAAGGGAGCGACCCAACAGAAATTTATGAAATTATGAGAGATATAGATAGGGTGAACAGTTGGAAGTTTATTTTCCCAGGGCAGAAATTACAATTACAAGGGGTACAGGATAAGGGGGGAAAGGTTCAGTAGAGGTGTGAGGGGGAAGTTTTTTACACAGAGAGCGGTGGGGGCCTGGAATGCGCTACCAAATGAGATGGTTGAGGCAGACACATTAGCCACATTTAAGACTTATCTGGATAGATACGTGAATGGATGGGGAGTAGAGGGATACGGGCAGTTGGCCTAGATAGGACAACGTGATCGGCACAGGCTTAGAGGGCCAAAGGGCCTGTTCCTGTGCTGTACTGCCCTTTGTTCCTGGGTGGCCATGGGATGGAGAGAATGTTGGAGCCTCGACCATCACTGCCTGTTTCTCCAGACTACAACATGCACGGAAACACGCGTGTTCCCACACAATCCCAGAGCGGGAGTGAACCCTCGCACTCCTTCACCAGCTTAGCACTTGGAATTCCTGAAAATGAAACTGTTTATACATTTAAAAACCAACTAGCTCTGAACGATAAAGAGAGTCCATTTTAGTCCACAGCTTTGATCCAATGGCCTGAGTCCAACAATGCCGGTGGACAAGGAGACTTTTCTCAGTGGGATAATTCGGTAAATTAGGGTTTATTTAAAGTCAGCTGTTTTGGTTGGACACTTTGTGATGGCTTTGTGCGTTATAAACCCATGCCATGTGCGGATGTTGGTGAACATTGCCCAGAACATCACACAAACCAGTGAAGGAACAACCAACATATTTCCAAATCAGAATGGTGTGTGGCTTAGAGAGATTGTAGATAAGAACATAAGAAATAGGAGCAGGAGTAGGCCATCTGGCCCTTCGAGCCTGCCCCGCCATTCAATAAGATCATGGCTGATCTGTCGTGGCTCAGTTCCACCTTCCCGCCCTCTCCCCATAACCCTTAATCCCCTCTCTTATCAAAAACCCATCAACCCGCTTCTTAAAAATATTTAGCGAGGCAGCCTCCACCACTTCAACGGGCAGAGAATTCCAGAGATTCACCACCCTTTGAGTGAAGAAGTTCCTTCTCAACTCCGTTCTAAAACGCCCCCCCTTTATCTTGAGGCTGTGCCCCCTAGTCCTACTGTCTTTTTTGAGTGGGAAGAGTCTCTCCACCTCTATCCTATCCATCCCATTCATCATCTTATACGTCTCCATGAGATCTCCCCTCATTCTTCTAAACTCTAACGAGTACAAGCCAAGTTTATTCAGCCTCTCCTCATAGCTCAACCCCCTCAACTCCGGTATCAGCCTAGTAAACCTCCTCTGCACTCCTTCCAAGGCCAAAATATCTTTGCGCAGGTGCGGCGCCCAAAACTGCACACAGTACTCCAGCTGCGGCCTCACCAATGCCCTATACAGCTGCAGCAAGACCTCCCTACTCTTATATTCAATCCCCCTCGCTATGAAGGCCAGCATCCCATTCGCCTTCCTGACCACCTGCTGCACCTGCAAGCTGGGTTTTTGCGACTCATGCACAAGGACCCCGAGATGGTCATGTTCCACACACTTCTGCAACTACAACACCTGGAAAGACTCAACGTGCGTAGGCTCTTTACTCTAGAAAGTGGAGGAGGAGACAGGACCTGACAGAAGTCTTCAAAATGATGAAGATTTTCGATATGGACGAAAAGGGATTGGTTTAGGCTAATGGGTCATTGTTTTGTAACTGGTCGGCGCAACATCGTGGGCCGAAGGGCCTGTTCTGCGCTGTAATGTTCTATGTTTTATAGAGGAGATGCAGAGGAGACGGCTCCAGTTATAGGGAGGGATGCGCCATAGAAACAAGATCGTCACCAATGAATCCAATCGGGAACTCAGGAGCTACTTCGTTACCCAGGGAGTGCTCAGAATGTGGAACTCGACACCACAAGGAATGGAAAGCAGGGTCACAGGTTCAATTCTGGCCTTGGGTGGAGTTTGCACGTTCTCCCCATGTCTGTGTGGGTTTTCCTCCGGGTGCTCCGGTTCCTCCCACAAATCCGAGGATGTGCAGGTTAGGGTGGGTTGGCCATGCTAAATTACCCCTTGGTGTCCAAAGATGTGCAGGTTAGGCAGATTAGCCATAGGTGGGGTTACGGGGTTACAGCAGGGGATTGGGCTGAGGTAGAGTGCTCTTTTGGAGAGTTGGTGCATGCAGACTTGACGGGCCAAATGGCCTCTGCTGCATTGTAGAGATTCTATGCATTTAAGAGGAAGCCAGTTCAGTGCAGGGAGGAGAAATTAATGAAGGGAGATCCGTGTCGAGCATAAACACAAGTGTGAACTATTTGGCCGTCAGTTTCCGTGCTGTAAAATCTGTCTGTCACTACATAACCCATCACTACATAACCCATCTCTGGGTATATGGCATGGTAGCAACTGGAATTGGTGCTCCGAGTACCCCAGACTGGAGAAGGGCAAAGCAAGAATCAGTGCCAATTCCTGCTTCCAAATAGCCACCCCCTGACTCGACTGTAGATATGCACATGTAAATGCCAGGCAGAGACAGAGCAGGGCCAGCCTTAGCTGTGATTGCTCCCACAGTCGACTAGCCTACTACCTGGGCCCCAACACATGGGAGAAGACTGCCTGAATGAGACACAGGAAGTGTACAGCTGCCCCTTGGAGCCCCATTCCAGCAGGAGGCGCTGCCTTCCAGCGAACAGGGAAGGATCAGGGAATCTTAGGAATACAGAGGGAGGCCGTTTGGCCCATCATGCCTGCACTGACTGTTTGAATGATCTTCCCTCTCCAGCCCCCGCTCCCACCCCCAAGTCCCTAGATCTGAAGTCTCTTTTTGAAAGTTGTTGCTGACTCTCTCCCATTGCCCTTTTTGAAAAAAAAAATTCCGTGTCCCTCCTTCTACCAATTATCTTCAAGCCTATTTGTACTGATTACTGACCCATCTGCCAGTGGAAATAGTTTTTCCTCTTTCCTCGACCAAAACTCGTTTTTAATGTGTTTATTTTTAAAGGAGGTTGGATTTTTCCAATTTGAAACACAAAGTTAAATTTGATACAGTCCAAATTCCAGGTTGGCCCACGCAATATCAAGGGTTGGAGGGGGGCCGGGGGCCGGGGGGGGAGAGACTGGGTCTCTGTCTCTACACCCATTGCCAAAAGCCAGTTTGGCAGCTGCCGCAACTTCCCTACTGAAGACAAATGGCCGAAACATCGTTCCAATTTACCAACAGTTACACTGGAACGGCTGCGAATAAGATGCCAGGCTTCTCCTGTGTCAGGCCCTGAGTCAGCCGCATTCCGTTCCGCTCTGAGCAGTTCCACTCTCCGTATTCCAAAAAGGGACAGCGAACTATCGGAGAAAATGCAGGGTGAAAATATGCCCCTCCGAGAAGGAAAATCTGTTTGGCTTCTATAGAACCACAGATTTCCTACAGTGCAGAAGAGGGCCATTCAGCCCATCATGTCTCCGCCAGCTTTCCAAGAAAGTATCCCACCCAGGCCCTCCCCTCTCCCATAACCTCACACATTTGTTATGACCAATCCACCTAACCTGCACATCTTTGGACACTATGGGGCAATTTAACATGGCCAATCCACCCTAACCTGCACATCTTTGGACACTAAGGGGCAATTTAGCACGGCCTATCCACCCTAACCTGCACATCTTTGGACACTAAGGAGCAATTTAGCATGGCCAATCCACCTAACCTACACATCTTTGGACACTATGGGGCAATTTAGCATGGCCAATCCACCCTAACCTGCACATCTTTGGACACTATGGGGCAATTTAGCGTAACAAATCCATCTAACCTGCACATCTTGGGACATGAAGGGGCAATTTCTACAGATGCACCACAGAAAGCATTCTTTCTGGTTGTATCACAGCTTGGTATGGGCTCCTGCTCTGCCCAAGATCGCAAGGAACTACAAAAGGTCATGAATGTAGCCCAATCCATCACGCAAACCTGCCTCCCATCCATTGACTCTGTCTACACTTCCCGCTGCCTCGGCAAAGCAGCCAACATAATTAAGGACCCCACGCATCTCGGGCATTCTCTCTTCCACCTTCTTCCATCTGGAAAAAGATACAAAAGTCTGAGATCAACCGACTCAAGAACAGCTTCTCCCTTGCTGCTGTCAGGCTTTTGAATGGACCTACCCCACATTAAGTTGATCTTTCTCTACACCCTCGCTATGACTGTAACACCACATTCTGCACTCTCTCCTTTCCTTCTCTATGAACGGTATGCTTTGTTTGTATACCTCCCTCAGTGTACCCGAACAGGTGCCGGAATGTGGTGACTAGGGGATCGGCACAATAACTTTATTGCAGTGTTAATGTTAGCCTTATTTCTGACACTAATGAATAAACTTTACAAAACAAAAACATCGGCACAGTGGTTAGCACTGCTGCCTCACGGCGCCGGGGACCCAGGCTTCGATTCCCAGCTCGGGTCACTGACTGCGTGGAGTTTGCACATTCTCCCCGTGTCGGCGTGGGTTTCCCCCGGGAGCTCTGGTTTCCTCCCAGACTCCAAAGGCGTGTGGGTTGGGCGCATTGGCCATGCAAAATTCAAACAAGAGGCAACACTTTTCACTGCATCCCAATACACGTGACAGTAATAAGTCAAATCAAATCACATCAGTCTAGGGGAGTGATTGAAGCGAAGAGTCTTAATGCATTTGAGAGGGAACTGGGTAAAACGTGGGGGAGAATGGAATAGGAGGAGATGCGGATAGGATGTGATAATTGGGTGGGAGGGGGTCCCACGGGGGGCATGAATGCTGGGATCACCTAGGTGGCTGGAACAGTCTCTTTCTCTGAGGTTACCCGTCGCATCTCACCCATTGAGAAGAATGACTGGAGGTGGAAGATTTCATACGCAGCTTGCCTGATAGGTGGATCCTGTCCTGTTTCTCGGAAGACTGCTCCACTACCGGCCGGACAGGTTCACAAATGAGATCAGCGTTGCTGTTGGTTCTGTCAGTGTCGTAACATCTGTGGACGGAGCGAGCTCTGGGACTGAACAAAGGCAACTGACAGGAACAGGCCATCCAAGCAGTGAAATTACACCTGCAGGCAATGAGAACACTGCGCGGGCAGCTCCGGCAAAGTGTTTACACGCCCGACGAGCCTCAGCAAGCTGAGCGGTTTACTGTAGGCTGACCAAGGCCAGGGAAACCATCCAGAGCAAGGCTGACAGTTCACTTCCAGTCACTTCTTCCCTGAAAATGGTTCAGAGTGAAGCCGAGGTCTCGTTGAAGGGTGGAAAATGTTCCATACAAGCGTCAACACTGGACAAGCACACTCCATTAAGTGATCGGGGGAATGGGTCTGTTGCAGGCGTCACATTCGCTCTGACCCTTCCTTGCCTTTCACCGTTCTCCTGCGGGCCCATAGCTTCACAGCAGCCCACTCTTAACTCTGCTTTCCACCAGTCTCTCTCCCCTTTGTGCGCTTACCTCTCTACACTCCTCCAATTATCCAGCTCTTTCTGTTCTCTAGCCAAGCATTGGGTCACCTGTGTCAGAGCTGGGTTCATGATCATTCTCACGACCTGATATTTATTGTGATAAAGGCACTATATAAATGCAAGTTATTGGTTGTGTCCAGCTGCCCCCTAATGTGTCGAAGCTGTTCCCCGAAATTGTTGTGTTAACAAGTCCCACAATCTCACACAAGACAGAACATAAGAACATAAGAAATAGGAGCAGGAGTAGGCCATCTGGCCCTTCGAGCCTGCCCCGCCATTCAATAAGATCATGGCTGATCTGTCGTGACTCAGTTCCACCTTCCCGCCCTCTCCCCATAACCCTTAATCCCTTCTCTTATCAAAAACCCATCAACCCGTTTCTTAAAAATATTTAGCGAGGCAGCCTCCACCACTTCAACGGGCAGAGAATTCCAGAGATTCACCACCCTTTGAGTGAAGAAGTTCCTCCTCAACTCTGTTCTAAACCGCCCCCCCTTTATCTTGAGGCTGTGCCCCCTAGTCCTACTGTCTTTTTTGAGCGGGAAGAGTCTCTCCACCTCTATCCTATCCATCCCATTCATCATCTTATACGTCTCAATGAGATCTCCCCTCATTCTTCTAAACTCTAACGAGTACAAGCCTAGTTTATTCAGCCTCTCCTCATAGCTCAATCCCCTCAACTCCGGTATCAGCCGAGTAAACCTCCTCTTCACAGCAGCCCACTCTTAACTCTGCTTTCCACCAGGAAAGTCGTTGGTCTCTCTCCCCTTTGTGCGCTTACCTCTCTACACTCCTCCAATTATCCAGCTCTTTCTGTTCTTTAGCCAAGCATTGGGTCACCTGTGTCAGAGCTGGGTTCATGATCATTCTCACAACCTGATATTTATTGTGATAAAGGCACTATATAAATGCAAGTTATTGGTTGTGTCCAGCTGCCCCCTAATGTGTCGATGCTGTCCCCCGAAATTGTTGTGTTAACAAGTCCCACAATCTCGCACAAGACAGAAAGAGTGACGGAAAGTACAAAAGCAAGGAATTTATGGAAAACCATTCCAAAACACTAGTTAGGCGCCAACTAGAGCATTATTTCCAGCTCTTATCACATTCACTCACGAGAATTTATTGCCCATCCCTAATTGCCCCTTGGGAAGGTGGTGGTGAGCTGCCTTCCTGAACCACTCCGTGTGGTGTGTAGATACATCCACAGCGCTGTTAGGGAGGCAGTGCCAGGATTTTGACCCAGCGACGGCAAAGGAACGGCCGATATACTTCCAAGTCAATTTGGTGAGTGGCTTAGAGGGGAAGTTCCAGGTAGCGGTGATCCCGTGTGTCTGTCGCGCTTGTCCTTCTAGATGGTAGAGGTCACCAGTTTGGAAGGTGCTGCCTCAGGAGCCTTGGTGAGTTGCTGCAGTGCATCTTTGTCGATGGTACACACGGCTGCTACTGTGCATTGGTGACGGAGGGCGTGAATGTTGAAAGTGGGTGGACCGCGAGGCAGTCAAGTGACTTGCTTTGTCCTGGATGGTGTGGAGCTTCTTGGGTGTTGTTGGGAGCTGCCCCCATCCAGGCAAGTATTCCATCACACTCCCGACTTGTGCCTTGGAGATGGTGGACAGGCTTTGGGGGAGTCAGGAGGTGAGTTACTCGCTGCTGTATTCCTAACCTCTGACCAGCTCTTGTAACCACAGTATTTATATGTTCATTCTGATGAACACACTTTAGCAAGATGCGAATTACTTTAAGATTTGCTGGAATGATTCCTGGCGGGAGAGATTCCCGTGAATGTGGGGAGAGTGGAGAAGCTGGGGTTGTTCTCCTTGGAGCAGAGGAGGTTAAGAAACGTTTAATAGAGGTGTCCAAAATTCTGAAGGGCTTTGACAAAGTAAGTAAGGCGAAACTGTTTCCACTGGCAGGAGGGCCAGTAACCAGAGGACACAAGATTTAAGATAATTGGCAAAAGAACCAGAGGGGGTGATGAGGGAAAAGAAATTTCAACAGTGAGATGTTTTGATCTGGAAGACACTGCCTGAAGCAATGGTGGAAGCTGATTCAAGCACAGCTTTGAAAGGGGAATTAGATAAATAATTGAGAAAGAAAGTTCTGCAGGGCTGTGGGAAAAGTGGGACTAATTGGAAATCTCTATTCAAAGCATTAGCACAGGCCCGGCCGCAGCTCAGTGGGTAGTCCCGTCGGCTGTGAGTCAGAAGGTTGTTGGTTCAAACCCCACCCCAGAGACTGGAGCACATTAATCAAGGCTGAAACTTGAGCGCAGGACTGAGGGAATGCTACTCTGTCAGAGGCACCGTCTGACCCATCAAAACTTCACCCCAGCTTTTCTTCCAGACGGACATGGAAGCGTTGATGCTACTAGACTGACAACGAGCAAGGGGGGGTAACCCTGCTGTCCTGGGCAAAATATTTATCACCCAATCAACCAAACATTGATACATTATTTGGTCGTCTTCACCACGTTTTTTATAGAAACTAGAAGCAGGAGTAGGCCATTCGGCCCTTCGAGTCATGTCCGCCATTCATTTTGATCATGGCTGATCATCGAATTCAATATCCTGGTGGCCCCCCCCCCACCCCGCTTCCTCCCATATCCCTCGATCCCTTTAGCCCCAAGAGCGATATCTAATTTCTTCTTGAAATCAGACAATGTCTTGGCCTCAACTACTTTCTGTGGGAGTGAATTCCACACATTCACCACCCCCTGGGTGAAGAAATTTCTCCTCACCTCAGTTCTAAAAGGCTTACACCTTTTCCTCAAACTACGACCCCTGGTTCTGGACTCCCCTCACCATCAGGAACATTCTTTCTGAATCGACCCTGTCTAAACGGGTTAGAATTCTATAAGTTTCTACGAGATCCCCTCTCGCTCTTCTAAACTCCAGTGAATATAATTCTTAGTCTCTCCTCATTTGGGATCTTGCTTTGCACAGATTGGCTGTCCTACCACAAGTGCTTCAAAAGTACTTGGTTGCCTTTGAGATATCTGATGCTTGAAAGTGAGGTGACTGCACTTTCTCTGTGCCCCACACAACCCCAAGCCTTTGCAGAATGAGCAGCTCGAGAAAGCAGACCTGATGGTGTTACCATCCTTTCATAATGGTACAATTATCTTTGCTGTGTAGGAGTCAGTTTTGGCATGTAAATAAAGCAGTGTTTTCACACAATGAGTTACTCCCCGGAGATCCAGAGCAGCTATTTTTTTTCAGTGTATCCAAGTCTCCTTCTAAGGCAGAAACCAAAGGGTAAGAACCTTCAAGATTCACTCCCTCCACCATCGATGACAGTGGTAGCCGGGTGTGCCATCTTCAAGATGCAGCAACTCACCAAAACTCCTTCAGCAGCACCTTCCAAACCCACAACCATCTAAAAGGGCAGAAGACACATGGAACGCCACCACCTGGAGATGCCCCTCCAAGGCACTCGCCATCCTGAGTTGGAAATAGAACGTAGAACAGTACAGCACAGCACAGGCCCTTCGGCCCTCAGTGTTGTGCCGAGCTATGTCCAAACCCAAGGTCAAGCTATCCCACTCCCCATCATTCTGGAGTGCTCCATGTGTCTATCCAATAACCACTTGAAAGTTCCTAAAGTGTCCAACTCCACTATCACAGCAGGCAGCGCATAAATTGCCCCATAGTGTCCAAAGATGTGTCGGTTCAATGGATTAACCATAGTAAGTGTGTGGGGTTGGATGCTTAGGGTGGGGCAGAGGGTCTGGGTAAGATACTCTGTCAGAGAATCAGTGCAGACTTGATTTGATTTATTGTCACGTGTAGTAACAGAGAGAGAAGTATTGTTTCTTGTGTGCTATATAGACAAAACATGCTATTCATAGGGTACATGGGGGGAAGGAAAGGAGAGAGTGCAGAATATAGTGTTACAGTCAAAGCTAAGGTGTAGAGAAAGATCAGCTTAATTAGCAACGGTCTAATAACAGCAGCAGGGAAGAAGCTGTTCTTGAGTTGGTTGGTACGTGAACTTAAACTTTTGTGTCTTTTCCCCGATGGAAGAGAGAATGTCCGGGGTGGGTGGGGTCCTTAATTATGCTGGCTGCTTTGCCGAGGCAGCAGCAAGTGTAGACGGGGAACTGATGGGCTGAGTGGCCTCTTCCCCACTGCCGGGGTTCTATAATTTTATATCTTCTACGTGTGTTGTAAAACTACCATAAATCATACTCCAACGTTACAAAGAAAAAGAGATCAGTGCCACGTGCAGTGATCCGGGAGTGAATGGAAACCAGATAAAACAGGGTGAAGATAAACGCAGAGAGAGAGAGAGAGAGAGAAAAAAACGACACAAATCTGAAAATCGACATCTACAAAAGAAAAGTGAAAACCGGAATGTGTTAAGCAATTTTCACCTCACCTTTAGTTAGAATGATGTGAGCTCACAGGATGATGTTAAGGTGTTAATAGTTTTCCTGCTCCACATTTTAAACTTTGCCCGAAACACGTGGGCTTTCTTTTTTTCCATATTTATATCAAGGAATCACTTACTCTGTCGTCCTGCTGACTCTCGGAGGCTGTGAAATTTATTCTTCTTAAGGAGAGGCAGTGAGCCTTGGCGGCACTATCAGAGAACTAGGCAAGGAGCAAAGACCTCTCCCACTGTCCTCCCTCAACCCAATCACATCATCATCATCACACACACACACACATTGATATCTCGCCATTCAGAACACCGCACTGAAGAATGGTGCTGAATAACTTGTTCTAATCCAGAGTGAAATGGCAGAGGCTACAGCTGTGCTGAGGACGAAATAATCCATTGCAATTTATTGAATCCTGTTGGGATAGAACCAGAGGGCACAACCTCAGGGTAAAGGGACGCTCCTTTAATACAGAGATGAGGAGGAATTTCTTCAGCCAGAGAGTGGGGAATCTGTGGAACTCTTTGCCGCAGAAGGCTGTGGAGGCCGGGTCATTGAGTGTCTTTAAGACAGAGATAGATAGGTTCTTGATCAATAAGGGGGTCAGGGGTTATGGGGAAAAGGCAGGAGAATGGGGAATGAGAGAACATAAGAAGTAGGAGCAGGAGTAGGCCATCTAGCCCCTCGAGCCTGCCCTGCCATTCAATAAGATCATGGCTGATCTGAAATAGATCAGTTCCACTTTCCCGCTTTCTCCCCATAACCCTTAATTCCCCTGTCTATCAGAAACCTATCTACCCGTGTCTTAAATATATTCAACGAGGCAGCCTCCACCACTTCAACGGGCAGAGAATTCCAGAGATTCACCACCCTTTGAGTGAAGAAGTTCCTCCTCAACTCCGATCTAAACTGCACCTCCCCACCCCTTATTTTGAGGCTGTGCCCCCTAGTTCTAGTTTACTTTCTAAGTGGAAAGAATCTCTCGACCTCTACCCTATCTAGCCCCTTCATTATCTTGTAAGTCTCTGTAAGATTCCCTCCTCGGTCTTCTAAACTCCAACGAGTACAGGCCCAATCTACTCAATCTCTCTTCATAAGCTATATCAGCCACGACTGAATGGGGCGAATGGCCTAATTCTGCTCCTATGCCTGAAGTCTTTTGATGAGGAGATGCCAGCGTTGGACTGGGGTGGGCACAGTAGGAAGTCTGACAACACCAGGATAGAGTCCAACAGGTCCATATGGCATCACGAGCTTTCAGAGCGCTGCTCCTTCATCAGCTACCTTCAACTCGCCTGATGAAGGAGCAGAGCTCCGAAAGCTCGTGATTCCAAATAAACCCATTGGACTTGAACCTGGTGTGAGAGTTTTTCCTGTTGGGATGGCACAGGGTTGGGCAGAATGGTTACTCGTGGGCCCCAATGCTACTCTCACCAACATAAAGTGGGTTCCCGGACACGCGTCCTTTGTTTGAATAGAGGGGAGTACGGTAGGATGAGAGAAGAATTGGCGAATGTGGACTGGGGGAGCGCGTTGGAGGGAGGGTCTGTTGAGGAGCAGTGGAGGATCTTTAAGGAGATCTTTCTTGGTGCTCAGCAGAAATTTATTCCGATGGTCAAAAAGGACCGTAGGAGGAGAGGTAATAAACAGTGGATAACGAAGGAGGTGAAGGAAAGTGTTAAACTAAAAGCGGAGGAATTTAGAGTAGCTAAGAGTAGTGGGCGAGAAGAGGATTGGGAGAGGTTTAAATGTCAACAAAGATTGACAAAGAAGTTGATAAAGAAGGGTAGGAGAAACTATGAAGCTGGGCCAGCGCTTAATATAAAAAATGATAGCAAGAGTTTTTATAAATATATAAAAAGGAAGAGGCTGGCTAGGGTGAATGTTGGTCCTTTAGAGGATGAGAAAGGGGACCGAGTGGTAGGGGATGAGGATATGGCTAAGGTATTGAATAACTTTTTTGTTTCTGTCTTCACAGAGGAGGACGCGAATAATTTGCCAGGTGTTAGCGATGGAAAGGTGGTAGGACTGGAGGGTCTTAATGACATTACTGTTACTAGAGAGGCGGTGCTTGACAGGCTGGAGGGGCTGATTGTGGACAAGTCCCCAGGACCGGATGGAATGCATCCGAGGGTTCTGAAAGAAATGGCGGAGGTGATAGTGGATGCCTTGGTGGTTATTTTCCAGACGTCGCTGGATTCCGGGGAAGTGCCGGATGATTGGGAAACGGCTAATGTTACGCCGTTGTTTAAGAAGGGTGCCAGGCAAAAGGCGGGGAATTATAAGCCGGTTAGTTTAACGTCTGTGGTAGGTAAAATGTTAGAATCTGTCATTAAGGAGGAAATTGCGAGGCATCTTGAAGGGAATTGCTTGATAGAGCAGACGCAGCACGGTTTCATGAAAGGGAAGTCGTGTCTGACAAATTTACTGGAGTTCTAGTTTGGAAGAATGCGGGGAGATCTCATTGAGACGTATAAGATGATGAATGGGATGGATAGGATAGAGGTGGAAAGACTCTTCCCACTCAAAAAAGACAGTAGGACTAGGGGGCACAGCCTCAAGATAAAGGGAGGGCATTTTAGAACGGAGTTGAGGAGGAACTTCTTCACTCAAAGGGTGGTGAATCTCTGGAATTCTCTGCCCATTGAAGTGGTGGGGGCTCCCTCGTTGAATATATTTAAGACATGGGTAGATAGGTTTCTGATAGACAGGGGAATTAAGGGTTATGGGGAGAAAGCGGGAAAGTGGAACTGATCCGCTTCCAAAGATTCCACAGTCCAAAGATTGTTCGGTGCATTGGCCATGCTAAACTGTCCCTCGGTGTGTGACGATTAGGGGATTTTCACAGTAACTTCACTGCAGTATTAATGTCAGCCTATTTCTGAACACAAACACATGAACTCAAACTTAAGGATGTGAGAGTGGGAAAAGCGAAGGGATATATGGGCCAAAGGCAGGTACATGGAGTTAGACACAGATCAGTTATGATCTCAGTGAATGGTAGGAACAGGCTTGATGGGCTGAATGGCCTACTATGATCATCTCCGGTTCCTGAGACTGTGCCACCTCCCTTTTTCTAGAGTCCAGAGCCAAGTGAAGACATTTCTCTACGTTGACAAAGAACAGTACAGCACAGGAACAGGCCCTTCGGCCCTTCAAGCTTGTGCCAATCACATTGTCCTATCTAGACCAAGCACTTATATTCCCCATCTGTTCGTATAAGATAATGAAGGAGCTGTACAGGGTAGAAGCAGAGAGATTCTTTCCACTTAGAATGGGAACAAGATCTCGGGGGCACAGCCTCAAAATAAGGGGGAGTCAATTTGGAACAGAGCTGAGGAGGAACTTTCTTCTCTCAAAGGGTGGTGAATCTTTGGAATTCTCTGCCCATTGAAGTGGTGGAGGCTGCCTCGTTGAATATGTTTAAGTCACGGGTAGATAGATTTCTGATCGATAAGGGAATTAAGGGTTATGGGGAGAAAGCGGGAAAGTGGAACTGATCCACTATCAGATCAGCCATGATCTTATTGAATGGCGGGGCAGGCTCGAAGGGGCTAGATGGCCTACTCCTGCTCCTATTTCTTATGTTCTTATGCCTATCAAGACAAATCTTAAATCGTAATTGTCTCAACCACCTCACTTGGCAGCGCATTCCAAGCCCCCGCACCACTCTCTGTGTAAGAAAAACTTTCCCTCCCTCCCTCCCGCCCCCCCCCCCCCAACCCCCGCACTGAACCTTATCTTGAACCTGTGCCCCCTTGTGTTTGTCATTTCTGCCCTGGGGGGGGGGGAAAATAAAACTTCCAACTGTTCACCTTATCCACGCCCCTCATAATTTTATCAAGACCCCTCAGAAATTGAAAGGCTGTGGTTCTTTTTTTTTTAACGAAGATGCAGTTTCCCCACACGGGAGAAGCAGCTGATATTCGGGATGCCACATAATTGAAGACCGTGCCACATCTTTTGCTCGCTACGCTTGACTTATTTCCCAAGCCACCACTGCAGTTGGCCAAAAGGATCAATGCAGTTGCCAGCCCAGCTGGATCTCTGTCCAAAAAAAAAACACATTCCTTTTCTCTGGGACTTAGTTACATGCACTGGGATTCCTTCCTGCCCAGTCTAAACGCCGATGAAATGATACATCCCCAGTTCCTCTCCAACTCCTGATCCTGGAAGCAGTTCCAAGCCAAGCTGTGCGGGAGAGTCAGGGAGTCACCTTTACAAATAAACAGAGCGCTGGAGGAATGGACAGGGAACACTTGGCACAGGGATACGACGGTGGGGGGGGGGGAGAACTGAATCGCCAAGACTTCCCGAAATCTGGCTTGTCAAGAAGCCAGAAGGTCAGTGAGTCAACACAGGCTGTGGATTACACAAGGTACACCAGCAAACTAAACATCCTTTTCCCATACATATCCTTCCAGGGCACTCTGCATCTTATTTTTCTTTTCAAGGACAGTTGACAAGATCACAGAGAGTTACCAGCCAGGATATACGCCCCAGAAACAGGCCATTCAGCCCAACTATTCAGCCAATGCTGGGTCTGTGCTCAATTCGAGCCAGCTTTTGTCATCTAAATCGGTCACCTACCTTCAATTCACTTCTCCCTCAAGACCACAAGACATAGCAGCAAAATCAGGCCACTCGGCCCATTGAGTCTGCTCCACCATTCAATCGTGGCTGATATTTTTCTCATACCCATTCTCCTGCCTTTTCCCCATAACCCCCAATCCCTTATTAATCAAGAACCTATCTATCTCTGTCTTAAAGACACTCAATGACCCGGCCTCCACACCCTTCTGCAGCAAAGAGTTTCACAGATTCACCACTCTCTGGCTGAATAAATTCCTCCTCATCTCTGTTTTAAAGGATTGTCCTGAGGTTGTGCCCTCTGGTCCCAGATTTTCCTACTAGTGGAAACATCCTCTCCACGTCCACTCTATCCAGGCCTCGCAGTATCCTGTAAGTTTCAATAAGAATGTGGCACGGGGGTGGCACATATATCGGGATACAATTAAAAGTATTGCTTCGTGCGCGCTGTACAGACAAAGCATACCGTTCACAGAGAAGGAACGGAGAGAGTGCAGAATGTAGTGTTACAGTCACAGCGAGGGTGTGGAGAAAGAGCAACATAGTGCGAGGTGGGTCCATTCAAAAGTCTGACGGCAGCAGGGAAGAAGCTGTTCTTGAGTCAATTGGTACGTGACCTCAGACTTTTGTATGTTTTTCCCAAAGGAAGAAGGTGGAGGAGAGAATGTCCAGGATGAGTGGGGTCCTTAATTATTCTGGCTGCTTTGCCGAGGCAGCGGGAAGTGTAGACAGAGTCACTGGATGGGAGGCTGGTTTGTGTGATGGACTGGGCTACATTCACAATGTGTTCTGTCACCTTTCTTAAACACAGGAATTAGGTCAGCTATCCACTAATCCCCTGGGAATACACCCATTTCCAATGAAAATTATTAAAAATATGCAGCAATGCCCCTGCCATTTCTTCACCAGATTCTTTTCTAATCTGTCGATATAATCCATCTGCACAAAGTTTAATTCTCTTTGATCAGTGAGGTCACACTTGCCAAATGGTTGCCACTGGCAAGTGACACAATTCACTTCTTAAACATCAGTTAGGTCACTACTTTATCCTCACATTGAGTTATAAGGAGAGGCTGGGATAGACTGGGACTTTTTTCTCTGGAGCGTAGGAGGCTGAGGGGTGACCTTATAGACGTTTATACAATAATGAGGGGCACAGATCAGTGAGATAGTCAATACCTTTTCCCAAAGATAGGGGAGTCTAAAACTAGAGGGCATAGGATTAAGGTGAGGGGGGAGAGATAAAGGGTCCAGAGGGGCAATTGTTTCACACAGAGGGTGGTGAGTGTCTGGAACAAGCTGCCAGAGGTAGTAGTAGAGGTGGGTACAATTTTGTCTTTTGTTGGGGCGGCACGGTAGCACAGTGGGTTAGCACTGCTGCTTCACAGCTCCAGGGTCCTGGGTTCGATTCCCGGCTCGGGTCACTGCCTGTGTGGAGTTTGCACATTCTCCTCGTGTCTGCGTGGGTTTTCTCCGGGTGCTCCGGTTTCCTCCCACAGTCCAAAGATGTGCGGGTTAGGTTCATTGGCTATGCTAAAAATTGCCCCTTAGTGTCCTGGGATGTGTAGGTTGGAGGGATTAGCAGGTAAAATGTGTAGGGATATGGGGATAGGGTCTGGGTGGGATTGTGTTCGGTGCAGACTCGATGGGCCGAAGGGCCTGTTTCTGCACTGTAGGGTTCTAAAAAGTATTGAGACAGTCACATGGGTAAGATGGGTATAGAGGGATCAGTGCCAAATGTGGGCAACTGGAATTAGCTTAGGGGTTAAAGAGAGGTGGCATGGACAAGTTAAGCCATACTGTAAACCTCAATAACTGTATGACTCATCAGTGTTAACAGCAACCTGCGTTGCTATAGTGCCCTTAATGTACTAAGATGCCCAAGCACCGCACAGAAGCAATTGGCCCACAATATTTGAAATCAAGCTACACAAGGTGATATCGGGATTGTGCCAGGGACCTGGGTTCGATTCCCGGCTCGGGTCACCGCCTTGTGTGGAGTCTGCACATTCTCCCCCCGTGTCTGCGTGGGTTTCCTCCGGGTGCTCCGGTTTCCTCCCACAGAGATGTGCGGGTTAGGTGGATTGGCCGTGCCGTTGACCCTGGTGTCAGGGGGATGTGCGGGGCTGCGGGCGTGGGGCCTGGGTGGGATTGTGGTCGGTGTCGACTCGATGGGCTGAATGGCCTCCTTCTGCACTGTGTGGATTCTATGGTCACAGAAGGACGTGGGTGCAGCAAGCAATGGGAAAAGCACTGATATCACATTACAAAGGGATTAGAGACCAGGCAGGACAATGGTGAGGCCAGTTCTGGGGCAGTGTGTGCAGTTTGGGTCTCTTATCTAAAGGGCATATTTGACCTGCACCAGGGGCAACCTCGGCTAGTGAATGGGCAGCGTGAGTGGCCATTCCTCATCTCAGTGGGCTGTGAGAGTGAAATCAGGTTTGTTCACTAACTGTGAGCCCATAAATCAGACTAAATACATCCAATACGGGCCGAGTATTTCATAACGAGAAAATGCTTCATCATTTCAATATTAATGGATCTGTCGTCGACTTCAAAGGGTAAAAACTAAAGGAATATTGAAGCTTTGGACACAGAGGGAGTGCGCGGCTCTCACAGTCAGTTGTTGTGAGTTATCAGCCCCCACCTCACTTCACTCACCCTCGCTTTACGTGCGAATCACTTCACTCACACCAGGAGGGAAAGAAACTACTCGGAGAGGAACCAGCAGAATGTGGTGACCCCCCCCCCCCCCGCCTGGGGCAACGGTCAACAAAATGTCTCGCGGGGGGGCCCCACTCAGAATCCAGCTTGGCCGCAACACTGCGCTGGAGGGAGGGTGATGGAGATTCGCTGGACTGGCTCCCGGGGTAATGAGTGATTTAAGTAGACCTGGCCTATGTTCTCTGGCGCTTAGAAGAATGTGAAGAAATCTCACGGGAATCTCTTGGGTTCTTATGTTCTTAACATTCAAGATTTCGATTGAATGGAGGACGAGAGATTGATTCCGCTGGTCCGGAAATCCAAAGCACAGGGGATTGGGGGGGCTCTTGGGGACCAGGGGGTACGAAGATTCAGGATGAGAGGCTGGTTATTTAGGACTGAGCTGAGGAGAAATCTCTCTGCCGTTTGGCCATTCACACCCTTTATTCTCTCTACGGGCTGCCATTAGCAGCCTTTCCCCTGGTCCCTGTGGTTACGACTCATCTATCATTCCCTCCCGTACAAATATCTCCCACTTTCTCTGCCTTTTAGCTTTGACAAAGGGTCGTCTGGACTCGAAACGTCAGCTCTTTCCTGCCCTACAGCTGCCACCAGGCCTGCTGAGATTTTCCAGCGTTTTCCCCTTTGAAATCTCATTGCTCGACGGGTTGCGGATCTTGGGAATTCTCTGCCACAGAGGATGCTCCATCGTTGAATAAATTTCCAGCTGGGATGGGTGAATTTTTGGGGTCCCTCGACTTGCTGCAGCTGTACAGGGCACTGGTGAGGCCGCAGCTGGAGTACTGTGTGCAGTTTTGGTCGCCGCACTTGCGGAAGGATATATTGGCCTTGGAGGGAGGGCAGAGGAGGTTCACTAGACTGATACCGGAGATGAGGGGGGTTGGACTATGAAGAGAGACTAAATAGACTGGGTCTGTACTCCCTGGAGTTTAGAAGGCTGAGGGGGGATCTTATAGAGACGTATAAGATAATGAAGGGGATGGATAGGGTAGAGGTAGAGAGATTCTTCCTGCTTAGAAAGGACAGTAGGACTAGAGGGCACAGCCTCAAGATAAAGGGGGGGGCAGTTTAGATCAGAGTTGAGGAGGAACTTCTTCACTCAAAGTGTGGTGAATCTCTGGAATTCTCTGCCCGTTGAAGTGGTGGAGGCTACCTCGCTAAATATATTTAAGTCACGGGTAGATAGGTTTCTGATAGACAGGGGAATTAAGGGAGAAAGCGGGAAAGTGGAACTGATCCACTTCAGATCAGCCATGATCTTATTGAATGGTGGGGCAGGCTCGAAGGGCTGGATGGCCTACTCCTGCTCCTATTTCTTATGTTTCTTATGAATTAAGGGGATTGAGGATGGGGCGGGAGAATGGAGGATCAGCCATGTTTGATCTGAATGGTGAAGCAGACTCGATGGGTCCACTTCTGCTGTCGTTTCTTCTGTTCGTACGAGAGCTAATCTCACCCGAGCGCGCAAAATTCTTCAGAGGCCCCGATTAGAGGGGGGGGATGCTGAGTTGACGTGGTTAGGGAAATCTGGAACACAGTGGTCACAGTCTCTGCACATGGAGCCAGGGATTTAGAACAGAGATGTGGAAAAAGAAAAATTGTCTTCTCTCATGGGGATGCGAACATTTGGAACTCTCTACCTCGAGAGGGTCATTCAGCATGTTCTGGGGAAGGGTTTGATAGATTTTTGGAGACCAAGGGAATCGGAGAATGTGATAACGGCGTGGGAAGCTACGGCTAAGGTAGCAGATCAGCTGTGATCCCCTGGAACGGCGGAACCAGGCTCCAGGGACCGACTCCTGCACTGACTTCCTGATGATGGAGGAGGAGAGAGGGGCTGAGAGTGGTGGGAATTCTCCAGCTCGGAGCCTCCGCACAGAAGGCGGGAGAACATTCTACTGCGGCGCACACTTAAACCGAGTGGACGATCGCGCGAACTGGGAACGATTAAAGCTGAACAATGAGGTTCCTTGATAGGCAGGGGTCGCATTACCGTGCAGCGGAATGTGGAAAATACAAAATAGGTCAGAGCAGAAATTAGAGGCACAGCGACAGACTCTGGGCATCGCGAACATGAATCGCAGTGATTTAGACGGGAAAAGTGGTGAAGATTAGCACAAATAAGCCATTGCGAGGACGCTTTGCCAGATAATGAAGGGATTAGTGAAATATTGCAGCATCAAGGCTATCAATGAATCTGGCAGCAAGCAGCAAGGATTATTAAAGCTCTGAAAACACACAGTGTGACACTCTGAGTTACAAGAACAGTAATGCACAAAGCACGGAAAATTTACTTACTGTCCGCGATCAACACCACAGGCTAATCGCAGATGAAAAGAATTACATGCAAATAAATTAACCATCGTATTCCTATTTTTGTTTTGCCCCTATTAAAGTGACAGTTCGGCAGCTAGTAGCCGGCAACTCGAAAGCCCAGCTATCTGCTGGGGTAACTCAACTGTCGAAGCGCAGTGCATTTCTATAGCGCCTTTAGTGAAGGAGCGGCCAAGGCCTTCAGAACAACAGCTTGTACTTTACGTCGCACCTTCTCGCTAAACGAAACATAAGAACATAAGAACATAAGAAATAGGAGCAGGAGTAGGCCATCTGGCCCTTCGAGCCTGCCCCGCCATTCAATAAGATCATGGCTGATCTGTCGTGGCTCAGTTCCACCTTCCCGCCCTCTCCCCATAACCCTTAATCCCTTCTCTTATCAAAAACCCATCAACCCGTTTCTTAAAAATATTTAGCGAGGCAGCCTCCACCACTTCAACGGGCAGAGAATTCCAGAGATTCACCACCCTTTGAGTGAAGAAGTTCCTCCTCAACTCTGTTCTAAACCGCCTCCCCTTTACCTTGAGGCTGTGCCCCCTAGTCCTACTGTCTTTATTGAGCAGGAAGAGTCTCTCCACCTCTATCCTATCCATCCCATTCATCATCTTATACGTCTCAATGAGATCTCCCCTCATTCTTCTAAACTCTAACGAGTAGACGCCTAGTTTATTCAGCCTCTCCTCATAGCTCAATCCCCTCAACTCCGGTATCAGCCTAGTAAACCTCCTCTGCACTCCCTCCAGGGCCAAAACATCCTTGCGCAGGTGCGGCGCCCAAAACTGCACACAGTACTCCAGCTGCGGCCTCACCAATGCCCTATACAGCTGCAGCAAGACCTCCCTACTTTTATATTCAATCCCCCTCGCTATGAAGGCCAGCATTCCCATGGAATTTGCTGAAACATCCCAAGGCGTTTCATCGCAGGATTAACAAACTAGGGATGCCACCAAGGCACATCAGGTGATCAAAGGGCTGGGCAAAAGAATGAAGGTCTTTTTTCTTAAAGGTGTCTCTTAAGGGAAGATAGTGAGAGGTGGAGAGCTGTTCAGAGGTGAATTTGCTGGGCCTTGGGCCCAGGCAACTTGCTGAAGTCATGGGCCACTAACGGTGACAGGCGGGACTAAATTTTGTCCACCACCTACAAGGCACGAGTCAGGAGTGTGATGGAAATACTCCCCACTTGCCTGGATGGGTGCGGCTCCCAACAACACTCAAGAAGCTCGACACCACCCAGGAGATGGTGGCCTAGTGTGGTACTGTCACTGGGCTGGTACTCCGGAAATGGGGGTTGGACTATGAAGAGAGACTGAACAGACTGGGTCTGTACTCATTGGAGTTTAGAAGGATGAGGGGGGATCTTATAGAGACATGTAAGATAATGAAGGGGATGGGTAGGGTAGAGGTAGAGAGATTCTTCCCGCTTAGAAAGGACAGTAGGACTAGAGGGCACAGCCTTAAGATAAAGGGGGGGGGGCAGTTTAAATCAGAGTTGAGGAGGAACTTCTTCACTCAAAGGGTGGTGAATCTCTGGAATTCTCTGCCCGTTGAAGTGGTGGGGGCTGCCTCGCTGAATATATTTAAGTCACGGGTAGATAGGTTTCTGATAGACAGGGGAATTAAGGGTTATGGGGAGAAAGTGGAACTGATCCACTTCAGATCAGCCATGATCTTATTGAATGGCGGGGCAGGCTCGAAGGGCTAGATGGCCCACTCCTGCTCCTATTTCTTATGTTGAGAATGAGAAGTTGTTTGAATTTGGCGGATATTAACACATAGAACCTTACAGTGCAGAAGGAGGCCCTTCGGCCCATCAAGTCTGCACTGACCACAATCCCACCCAGGTCCTATCCTCATAACCCTATGCATTTACCCTACCTAGTCCCCATTTAACGTGGCCAACCCATCTAAACTGCACATCTTTGGAGTGTGGGAGGAAACCAGAGGAAACCCACGCAGACACGGGGAGAATGTGCAGACTCCACACAGACAATGAACACAAGCCTGGAATCGAACCTGGGTGCCTGGCGCGGTGAGGCAGCAGTGCTAACCCACTGTGCTACCGTGCCACCCCTGGGTCCTCGATGTGAAAAGTGAAAGGGTTTACATCAGGATTTCATCTCAGCAACAGAAAATGGAAACTTCTCCATAAATATCCTCATGTCTCTCAGTCAGCTTCCAAAAATATATCAACCAATGTCTTAAATATTCTCAACAACAGAGGATCTCTCTGGGATGAAGAATTCCAAAAATTCACAAATCTCTGAGAGAAGTAAGCTCGCATCATCTCAGTCCCAAATTGTCGCCCTATATTCTGAGACTGTGCTGCAGTGTTCTAGATACCCCAGCCAGGGTAAAGAGGGGGACACGGTGGCACGGTGGTTAGCACTGCCGCCTCACAGCACCAGGAACCTGAGTTCGATTCCCGATTTGGGTCACTGCGTGGTGTTTTGCACGTTCTCCCCGTGTCCGCGTGGGTTTCCTCCGGGTGCTCCGGTTTCCTCCCACAGTCCAAAGTTGTGCAGGTGAGGTGGATCGGCCGTGCTAAATTGCCCCTCAGTGTCCAAAGGTGCGCAGGTTAGGAATATTAGCCATGATAAATTGCCCCTTGTTGTCCCATGGTATGTAGCTTAGGTGGGTGGACCATGCTAAATTGCTCCTTACATAAGAACATAAGAAATAGGAGCAGGAGTAGGCCATCTAGCCCTTCGAGCCTGCCCCGCCATTCAATAAGATCATGGCTGATCTGTCGTGGCTCAGTTCCACCTTACCGCCCTCTCCCCATAACCCTTAATCCCCTCTCTTATCAAAAACCCATCAACCCGTTTCTTAAAAATATTTAGCAAGGCAGCCTCCACCACTTCAACGGGCAGAGAATTCCAAAGATTCACCACCTTTTGAGTGAAGAAGTTCCTCCTCAGCTCCGTTCTAAACCACCTCCCCTTTATCTTGAGGCTGTGTCCCCTAGTCCTACTGTCTTTTTTGAGCGGGAAGAGTCTCTCCACCTCTATCCTGTCCATCCCATTCATCATCTTATACGTCTCAATGAGATCTCCCCTCATTCTTCTAAACTCTAACAAGTACAACCCTAGTTCATTCAGCCTCTCCTCATAGCTCAACCCCCTCAACTCCGGGATCAGCCGAGTAAACCTCCTCTGCACTCCCTCCAGGGCCAAAATATCCTTGCGCAGGTGCGGCGCCCAAAACTGCACACAGTACTCCAGCTGCGGCCTCACCAATGCCCTATACAGCTGCAGCAAGACCTCCCTACTTTTATATTCAATCCCCCTTAGTGTCCAAAGATGTGTAGCTCAGGTAGATTGGCCATGCTAAATTGCCCCTCAGTGTCCCAAAATGTGTATGTTAGGGAGATTAGTGGGGTAAGTATATGGGACTGCAGGGATAGGACCTGGGTGGGATATGCTGTCGGATGGTCAGCGCAGCCTCAATGGGCCGAATGGCCTCCTGGAGCGGTTCTATGATTCCATGTGTGATTCTAAACGACCAGCATCCACCCTGTCAAGCTGCTATGAATTCAATACGTTTCAATGCAATGCAATGAGTCTCATTCTTCGAAACTCCCAGTCTACTCAGCCTCTCCTCAGAGGACAGCCCGTTTGTTCCAGGAATGAGTCTATTCCGACTTCTCTGTACCCTCTGTAAGATGGTTCACAACCTGTGTCCTCCATCTTTCGAATCGCAAACTGCCGGGAGAGTGGGGGCACCGAGCGGCATTCCACAACAAATTCCTTTTTTTTCCACTTGCTATTTTTGTTTTAATTGCTTTAGTCAGGTACCAGCAGCTGGGAAAACAGTTTCAGGGGAGTCAAAGGTGATGGAAATAATTAAGAAATGTTCTAAACCCTGTTTAGTGCTATTTACCAAGAAACCGCTACCAAGATCAGCCTGGAAATTGTGAGGAGTGGGCCATTCAGCTGCTCGAGCCAGTCAATTTGAGACGTATAAGATGATGAATGGGATGGATAGGATAGAGGTGGAGAGACTCTTCCCGCTCAAAAAAGACAGTAGGACTAGGGGGCACAGCCTCAAGATAAAGGGAAGGCGGTTTAGAACAGAGTTGAGGAGGAACTTCTTCACTCAAAGGGTGGTGAATCTCTGGAATTCTCTGCCCGTTGAAGTGGTGGAGGCTGCCTCGCTAAATATTTTTAAGAAACGGGTTGATGGGTTTTTGATAAGAGAGGGGATTAAGGGTTATGGGGAGAGGGCGGGAAGGTGGAACTGAGCCACAACAGATCAGCCATGATCTTATTGAATGGCGGGGCAGGCTCGAAGGGCCAGATGGCCTACTCCTGCTCCTATTTCTTATGTTCTTAATAAAATTGTGGTCGATCAGACTGTGGTTTTGACTCCCCTTTCCCGTCTGTCTCCCCATAATCCTTAACTCCTGTGCAGATCAGAAACTTGACATGGAGATGCTGGTGTTGAACTGGGGTAAACACAGTAAGAAGTCTCACAACACCAGGTTAAAGTCCAACAGGTTTATTTGGAATCACGAGCTTTCGGAGCACTGCTCCTGATCAAAAAACTGTCTAACTCAGCCCTGAATCTGTTCAACGAGACACATCCTCCGCTGCTCTCCGTGGAAGAGAATTCCAAACACAAACAACTCGGAAAAAAAATCCCTCCTCCCTCTTGGTTACAAATGGGAGACCCCCTTATTTTTTAAACTGTGCCCCCTTGTTAACATAGAACATAGAACATTACAGCACAAACAGGCCCTTCGGCCCTGAGTTGCGCCGATCACATCAACCCCACCAACCTATAGACCTATCTATAACCCCCAATCCCATTAAACCCCATATACTCATCCAGAAGTCTTTTAAAAGACCCCAGCGAGTTCGCCTCCACCACCGATGACGGCAGCCGATTCCATTCACTCACCACCCTCTGAGTGAAAAACTTACCCCTAACATCACCTCTATACTTCCCTCCCTGCACCTTAAACCTGTGTCCTCTCGTAGCGACCATTTCAACCCGGGGAAATAGCCTCTGAGAGTCCACCCTATCTATTCCTCTCAACATTTTATAAACTTCTATCAGGTCGCCTCTCAACCTTCGCCTCTCCAGGGAAAAGAGTCCCAGCTCCCTCAACCTAGATTCCCCCCACAAGGAGAAAGACCCTCGCCCCATTTAGCCCTCACAGTGTTTCAACAAGGTCACCCTTCGTTCTTCTGAACGTCAACGAGTGCGCCACCAGTGGCGCAGTGGGTTAGCGCCGCTGCTTCACAGCGCCAGGGACCTGGTTCGATTCCTGGCTCGGGTCACTGCCTGTGCGGAGTCTGCACGTCCTCCCCGTGTCCGCGTGGGTTTCCTCCGGGTGCTCCGGTTTCCTCCCACGCTCGAAAAAACGTGCATTGGGCCGCGCTAAAGTGCCGGGGGGGGGGGGGGGATTAGCCGGGTAAATATGTGGGGTGATGGGAAGAGGACCTGGGTGAGATTGTGGTCGGTGCAGGCCCGATGGGCAGAATGGCCTCCTTCTGCACTGTAGGATTCTGTGATTCCACGAGCATATGTCTAATCTACGCATATGAGAATCCCATCATCCCAGAAGTCAGTGAACTTTCTCGGAACAGCTTCCAACATAAATATTTCTTTCATCCAGAAAGCGGACCAAAACAATGCTCTAGGTGTGGTCTCACCAAGGCTTTGGACATTTGTAGCGAGACTTCCCTTACTCCATCACCTCTGCAATGAAGGCCAACATTCCAATCACCTTCCTCATTCCCTGCTGTCCCCGACTGAGACAAGCGGGAATCCACAAAACCCTGGTGTTTGACGCTGCTGTAAAAATCCTGAGGAGCTGCGAGTGGAAAATGGGAACAGGAGGAGGCCATTCAGCCCATCAAGTCTGTTCCATCATTCAATGAGATCACAGCTGACCTGTACCCCAACTCGTGTGGGCTTCCTCCGAGTGCTCCGCTTTCCTCCCACAGTCGGAAAGACGTGCTGGTTAGGTGCACTGGCCGTGCTAAATTCTCCTTCAGTGTAACCCGAACAGGCGCTGGAGGGTGACCATTTGTTGATCACTGAATGTTCCAGCAGAGGAAGAGGCCATTGGGCCCACTGTGCGCGTGCTAGCCCTTTGAAGTGGCGATCCCATAAGTTTCACTGTCACCACCGCCCCTGCCTTGCAAACTCCAAAGCCCCACCAATGCCTCTACTTTCTCAGAAGACTAAGGAAATTTGGTATGTCCACTGCAACTCTCACTAACTTTTACAGATGCACCATAGAAAGCATTCTTTCTGGTTGTATCACAGCTCGATCTGGGCTCCTGCTCTGCCCAAGACCGCAAGGAACTACAAAAGGTCGTGAATGTAGCCCAATCCATCACGCAAACCAGCCTCCCGTCCATTGACTCTGCCTACACTTCCCCCTGCCTCAGGAAAAGCAGCCGGCATAATTAAGGACCCCCACACACACCCCGGACATTCTCTCTTCCACCTTCTTCTGTTGGGATAAAGATACAAAAATCTGAGATCACGTACCAACCAACACAAGATCTGCTGCAATATTAAGCTATCTTTCTCTACACCCCACTGATGACCGTAACACTATTGGGTGGGATTTTACAGTCTCTCCCTTGGGCGAGACTGGAAATCCCACCCGAGGTCAACGGACATTCCCACTGTCCGGCCCTCGCCCGCTCCGATTCCGCGGTGGGTGAGGTGGTAGAATTCCGGCGTGCGTTCTGCACTCACTCCTGCCCTTTATTTAGTCGTCAAAAAAGCGAGCTTGCATTAACGCTGCGATGAAGTTACCGCGAAAATCCCCCCCCCCCTCCACACTCCGGGGCCTATTCGGGTGCGCTGAGGGAGAATCTGGCACGGCCAACCCACCCTAACCGGCTCGATGAACGGTATGCGTTGCCTGTGTAGCGCGGCAAGATACAATACTTTTCACTGCGTGTTAATACCCGTGACGATAAGAATCAGAGCGAGCGATGGGCATCTTCTCTCTGACAGCTGTCTGTCTGGGGGCTGACAATCTGATCAAAAGCCGGCGTTAAATTCAACTCTTTGCCCATATCAGGGTATTAGTGATTTACGACTTAATGACCCCGGCAGCTCCCAGAGTGCTGCCGTGGCAACAGGATGGAAATTGGGATGATCGCGTATTCATGGCAGGAGCGGCCCACCAGCTCTCGTTGTGGGGAGGGGGGGGGGGGGGCGAAACAGCAGCACTTCACCCCGAGCAGGACGTGTCTGAGCACCCACCCCCCACCCCCTCCCCCCCACCGCCTCCCCCCACTCCCACCCCCTCCCCCCACCCCTCCCCCCACCGCCTCCCCCCACTCCCCACCCCCTCCCCCTCCCCCCACCCCCTCACCGCCTCCCCCCTCCCCCTCCCCCCCACCCCGCCTCCCCCCCTCCCACCCCCTCCCCCCTCCCCCTCACCGCCTCCCCCCTCCCCCCACCCCCTCACTGCCTCCCCCCTCCCCCCACCCCCTCACCGCCTCCCCCCTCCCCCTCCCACCCCTCCCCCTCCCCCCACCCCCCCCACCTCCTCCACCCCCTCACCGCCTCCCCCCTCCCCTCCCCCACCCCTCCCCTCCCCCCCACCCCCCCCCCACCCCCCCACCCCTCCACAACCCCCTCCCCCACCGCCTCCCCCCACCCCCCCCACCCCCCCACCCCCTCCACCCCCTCCCCACCCCCTCCCCCAACCCCCTCCCCCACCCCCTCCCCCCCACCCCCTCCCCCTCCCCCACCCCCTCCCCCACCCCCTCCCCCTCCCCCTCCCCCACCCCCTCCCCCCACCCCCTCCCCCCTGCCCCCACACCCACCCCCTCCCCCCACTGCCTCCCCCCCACCCCCTCCCCCCACCCCCACCCCCCCACCCCTCCCCCCACCCCCTCCCCCCTCCCCCTCCCCCTCCCCCCACCCCCCCTCCCCCTTCCCCCTCCCCCACCCTCTCACCCCACCCCCTCCCCTCCCCCCTCCCCCACCCCACCCCCCACCCCCGCCAATCCCTCACTTTACAGCAGACAGCAGGAGGAGAATGGACAGGAGGATCCCTGACAGCCAGGAACACGGTGACATGGGGGGAGTGGAGAGGGAGAGGGAGAGGGAGAGGGAGAGGGAGAGGGGAGTGGGGGGGTGGGGGGGGGGGGCAGGATTTGTGCAATGGCATTCTGCGAAGGAAAACACTTCAACAGGCCAGGCTGAGTGGTACTCCTTTGAAAAATTGATGGGCCTCTGAAGCACGAAAGCACTCACAAAAGAAACAACTCCAGGCAAAATGGACACTTGATTATTACAGCAGCAGCAGCGGCAGCGGTGGTGGTGGTGGTGGCAATCAGCAGCAGGGATGGATAGCGCTAACCCAGATACTGTTCAAATCCACCTAGCTTTGCTGTCACTGTGACCCGCCTCTCTGACCGTTCGCAGCAGCACCTGCTCACAAACAAACCCAGAAAGCATCTTCGATTCGATTTATTGTTGTCACAGGTATTAACGCACAGTGAAAAGTATTGTTTCTTGCCGCGCTGTACAGGCAAAGCGTACCGTTCCATACAGAGGGAAAGGAGAGGGTGCAGAATGTGGTGTTACAGCACAGCGAGGGTGTAGAGGGAGATCAACTTAATCTGATGGCAGCAGAGAAATTAAGAACATAAGACATAGGAGCAGGAGTAGGCCATCTGGCCCTTCGAGCCTGCCCCGCCATTCAATAAGATCATGGCTGATCTGTCATGGCTCAGTTCCACCTTCCCGCTTTCTCCCCATAACCCTTAAACCCTTCTCTTATCAAAAACCCATCAACCCGTTTCTTAAAAATATTTAGCGAGGCAGCCTCCACCACTTCAACGGGCAGAGAATTCCAGAGATTCACCACCCTTTGAGTGAAGAAGTTCCTCCTCAACTCTGTTCTAAACCGCCTCCCTTTATCTGAGGTTGTGCCCCCTAGTCCTACTGTCTTTTTTGAGCGGGAAGAGTCTCTCCACCTCTATCCTATCCATCCCATTCATCATCTTATACGTCTCAATGAGATCTCCCCTCATTCTTCTAAACTCTAAGCTGCGATATCGTCCTTTGATACGGCAGCCCCCGACAGGACAGTGCCATCGAGAGAATTCCGTTGCTCTCTCTCTCTCTCTGCCCATGGAGGTTGGATAAAACTCTTCCTGATCCATGCGGCAATCTCAATATCTCTAGCCTGGAGTCTGGAGCAATTAACGGACCTCTCAACCTCTTACCATGTGTGTGTGTGTGTTTGTGAGAGTACGCGTGAATGAGTATGTGAGTGAAGTGTGTGTGTGTGTGTGTGTGAGTGTGTCGAGGGTGTGTGTGTGTGAATCAGTGTGTGTATCTATGAGTGACTGTGTGTGAGTGAGTGTGAGAGTGCGTGTGTGTGAGTGTGTGTATGTGTGTGTGTATGTGCGTGAGTGTGAGTGGGCAAGTGAGTGTGTGTGCGAGTGTGTGTGGCGGTGTGAGTGGTGTGTATGTGTGTGTGTATGTGTGTGAGTGTGAGTGGGCAAGTGAGTAGGTGTGTGTGTATGTGTGTGTGAGTGGGCAAGTGAGTGTGAGTGTGCGAGTGAGTGTGAGTGCGAGTGAGTGTGTGTGAGTGTGCGAGTGAGTGTGTGTGTGTATGTATGTGTGTGTGAGTGTGCGAGTGAGTGTGAGTGTGCGAGTGAGTGTGTGAGTGAGTGTGTGTGTATGTGTGTGAGTGAGTGTGAGTGTGCGAGTGAGTGTGAGTGTGTGAGTGAGTGTGAGTGTGCGAGTGAGTGTGTGTGTGAGTGTGTGTGTGTGTGTATGAGTGTGTGAGTGAGTGTGTGTGTATGTGTGTGAGTGAGTGTGACACAGTGAGCACGTGA
>CM075727.1:5825493-5832306 GCA_037974335.1 Prionace glauca | reverse complement strand
TCACGTGCTCACTGTGTCACTCTCTATCTGTCTGTCTCTCTCTCTGTTTCTGTCTCTCTGTCTTTCTCTCTCTCTCTCTCTGTCTGTCTCTTTCCCTCTCTATCTGTCTGTCACTCTCTCTCTCACTGTTTCTCTCTCTCTCTGTTCTCTGTCTCTCTCTCTCTCACACACACACATACACTGTCTCTCTCTCTCTCTCTCTGCTTTAAGACACTCTTGAAAATCCACCTATCTGATCCAAGCTTTTGGTCATCTGACCCAATATCTCCTTCAGTTGATAATGGCGCCTGTGAAGCACACCAAGGCGCTTATATAAATGCAAGTTCGAGATATCACTGTAACCATTCAGAGTTGGAGTCGGTCAGCTCGACAAAATGCTCCTTCAGAATAATTTTTTTGTACGGGATGAGGAGAGATAGAGGGACAAGTTGGTCTGAACTTAGGGCAGCACGGTGGCACCGTGGTTTGCGCTGCTGCCTCACATCACTGGGTCTCGAGTGTCTGTGTGGAGTTTTCACTTTCCCTCTATGTCTGTGTGGGTCCCCTCCGACTGCCCCAGGTCCCTCTCACAGTCCGAAAGACATGCTGGTTGAGTGGATTGGCCACTCTAAATTGTCAGGGGGATTGGCAGGATGAGTACATGGGGTTCGGGGGAATAGGGCCTGGGTGGGATTGCAGTCGGTGCAGGCTCGATGGGCTGAATGGCCTTCTGCACTCTAGGGATTCTGGACCCCAGTGTCACACGGAGGGTGGTGAGTGTCTGGAACGAGCTGCCAGAGGTAGCAGTAGAGGCGGGTACAATTTTGCCTTTTAAAAAGCATTTAGACGGTTTCATGGGTGAGATGGGTAGAGAGGGATATGGGCCCAATGCGGGCAACTGGGATTAGCTTTAAAAAAAAAGGGGGGCAGCATGGACAGGTTGGGCCGAAGGGCCTGTTTCCATGCTGTAAACCTCTGTGGCTTTCTGAATGTGTGAGTGGTGCAGTATTGGGCAGACAGGTCTGTTTAAAGGCAGCCTGGTGTCTAGTCATTTGAAGAGTTGAGTGCATTGATTTTCATTTTATTGTCAACGTTTATCGCCAGCTCTGGCTGCATTGCTGAAACTCAAAACTGCAGCCACTCATCCTGAATTATTAACAGGTACAATTACTCACTGAATGTTCAATACCTTCCTGATTTGAAAGGTGACAATTATAGAATCCCTACAGCGCAGGAAGAGGCCCTTCGACCCATCGAGTCTGCACCGAACAGGGGTCCTGGGTTCGATTCCCGGCTCGGGTCACTGCCTGTGTGGAGTTTGCACATTCTCCTCGTGTCTGCGTGGGTTTTCTCCAGGTGCTCCGGTTTCCTCCCACAGTCCAAAGATGTGCGGGTTAGGTTCATTGGCTGTGCTAAAATTGCCCCTTAGTGTCCTGGGATGTGTAGGTTAGAGGGATTAGCAGGTAAATGTGTAGGGATATGGGGATAGGGTCTGGGTGGGATTGTGTTCGGTGCAGACTCGATGGGCCGAAGGGCCTGTTTCTGCACTGTAGGGTTCTATGTTAATCCCCTCCAACCCACGCATCCCTGGACACTAAGGGGCAATTTCTTAGCACGGCCAATCAACCTAACCCCGCACGTCTTTGGACTGTGGGAAGAAACTGGAGAAAACCCACGCAGACACGAGGAGAATGTGCAAACTCCACACAGACAGTGACCCGATCTGGGAATCGAACCCAGGGTCCCTGGAGCTGTGAAGCCGCAGTGCTAACCACTGTGCCGCCGTGCTGCCAATGATTCTATGACAATCCCTGAGTTTGTCGGGGTGCGGGTGCGCATCTGTACCTTCGTAACAGCACCGCCTCACCCATGCCTTTGTTAACACAAGGCCTGACTGTTCAAACACATTCCTGGCAGGTGTCCTCCAGGATAGCACGGCGGAACAGGGGGGTTAGCACTGCTGCCTCACAGCGCCAGGGACCCGGGTTCGATTCCAGCCTCGGGTCACTGCCTGTGCGGAGTCTGCGCATCCTCCCCATGTCTGCTTGGATTTTTCTCCAGGTTCTCCGGTTTCTGTCCAGATGTGTATGGGTATCTGTGTGTGTGTGTGTGTGTGTGTGTGTATGGATATCTGTGTGTGTGTGTATGGGTATCTGTGTGTGTGTGTGTGTGTATGGGTATCTGTGTATGTATGGGTATCTGTGTGTGTGTGTATGGGTATCTGTGTGTGTGTGTGTGTGTATGGGTATCTGTGTATGTATGGGTATCTGTGTGTGTGTGTGTATGGGTATCTGTGTGTGTGTATGGGTATCTGTGTGTGTGTGTGTGTGTGTGTGTATGGGTATCTGTGTGTGTGTATGGGTATCTGTGTGTGTGTGTGTATGGGTATCTGTGTAGTTGTGTGTGTGTGTGTATGGGTATCTGTGTGTGTGTATGGGTATCTGTGTAGTTGTGTGTGTGTGTGTATGGGTATCTGTGTGTGTGTGTATGGGTATCTGTGTGTGTGTGTGTGTGTATGGGTATCTGTGTATGTATGGGTATCTGTGTGTGTGTGTGTGTGTGTGTGTGTATGGGTATCTGTGTGTGTGTATGGGTATCTGTGTGTGTGTGTGTGTGTGTGTATGGGTATCTGTGTGTGTGTATGGGTATCTGTGTGTGTGTATGGATATCTGTGTGTGTGTGTGTGTGTGTGTGTATGGGTATCTGTGTGTGTGTGTGTGTGTGTGTGTGTGTATGGGCATCTGTGTGTGTGTATGGATATCTGTGTGTGTGTGTGTGTGTGTATGGGTATCTGTGTGTGTGTATGGGTATCTGTGTGTGTGTGTGTGTGTGTGTATGGGTATCTGTGTGTGTGTATGGATATCTGTGTGTGTAAGGGTATCTGTGTGTGTGTGTGTATGGGTATCTGTGTGTGTATGGGTATCTGTGTGTGTGTGTATGGGTATCTGTGTGTGTGTGTGTGTGTGTGTGTGTGTGTATGGATATCTGTGTGAGTATGGGTATCTGTGTGTGTGTGTGTATGGGTATCTGTGTGTGTGTGTGTGTGTATGTGTGTGTGTATGGATATCTGTGTGTGTGTGTGTGTGTATGGGTATCTGTGTGTGCGTGTATGGGTATCTGTGTGTGTGTGTGTGTGTGTGTATGGGTATCTGTGTGTGTGTGTGTGTGTGTGTGTGTGTATGGGTATCTGTGTGTGTGTATGGGTATCTGTGTGTGTGTGTGTGTGTGTGTATGGGTATCTGTGTGTGTGTGTGTGTGTGTGTGTGTATGGGTATCTGTGTGTGTGTATGGGTATCTGTGTGTGTGTGTGTGTGTGTGTGTATGGGTATCTGTGTGTGTGTGTGTGTGTGTGTGTGTGTGTGTATCTGTGTGTGTGTGTGTGTGTATGGATATCTGTGTGTGTGTGTGTGTATGGGTATCTGTGTGTGTGTGTGTGTGTTTGTGTGTCTCTCTCTCTCTCTGCATTTACATGTCTCTGTGTATGTATGCCTGCATAAGAACATAAGAAATAGGAGCAGGAGTAGGCCATCTGGCCCTTCGAGCCTGCCCCGCCATTCAATAAGATCATGGCTGATCTTTTCATGGACTCAGCTCCACTTACCCGCCCACTCACCATAACCCTTAATTCCTTTACTGTTCAAATATCTATCTATCCTTGCCTTAAAAACATTCAGTGAGGTTGAGAGGTATTGATTGAGTGGATTCTCGGAGGCTATTTCCCCGGGTTGAAATGGTCGCTATGAGAGGACACAGGTTTAAGGTGCTGGGGAGCAGGTACAGAGGAGATGTCAGGGGTAAGTTTTTCACTCAGAGGGTGGTGAGTGAGTGGAATCGGCTGCCATCGGTGGTGGTGGTGGAGGCGGATTCGATAGGGTCTTTTAAGAGACTTTTGGATAAGTGCATGGAACTTAGTAAGACAGAGGGTTATAGGTAAGCCTAGTAGGTAGGGACATGTCTGGCACAACTTGTGGGCCGAAGGGCCTGTTTGTGCTGTAGTTTTTCTATGTTCTATGAGGTAGCCTCAACTGCATCACTGGGCAGGGAATTCCACAGAGTCACAACATAAGAACGTAAGAAATAGGAGCAGGAGTAGGCCATCTAGCCCTTCAAGCCTGCCCCGCCATTCAATAAGATCATGGCTGATCTGATAGTGGATCAGTTCCACTTTCCCGCTTTCTCCCCATAGCCCTTAATTCCCCAGTCTATCAGAAACCTATCTACCCGTGACTTAAATATATTCAGCGAGGCATCCTCCACCACTTCAACGGGCAGAGAATTCCAGAGATTCATTACCCTCTGAGAGAAGAAGTTCCTCCTCAACTCTGTTCTAAACTGCACTCCCCCCTTATCTTGAGGCTGTGCCCCCTAGTCCTGCTGTTCTTTCTAAGCGGGAAGAATCTCTCTACCTCTACCCTATCCATCCCATTCATCATCTTATACGTCTCTGTAAGATCCCCCCTCAGCCTTCTAAACTCCAACGCGTACAGACCCAGTCTATTTGTGTGAAGAAGTTCCTCCCCAACTCAGTCCTAAATCTGCTCCCCCTTAATTTTGAGGCCATGCCCCCTAGTTCTAGTTTCACCCGCCAGTGGAAACAGCTGTGTATCTCTGCATGCAGGTGTCTGTGTGTGTACAGTAAGGAGCATTATTGTTTTGATGGTCGCATCCAGAGTAGGATTTGTTCTGTAAATTCAATTGCAACACAAAAGACATTTGAATTGTCCACGACACGCACAAATTATCAAAGATGATCAAATTGGATGGAAGCAGGATGTGAGTACGATGATTGAAGAGAGAAGGGGACATTAAGGAGTGGATTAGAACGCGAGAGTGGTCAGTGAGAGGAGTACAAATTGACAGCTAACCAAGGTTTCATTATAAAAGCTTTGAACTGTTTCTGACTGATCAGACTGTCAATTTCAGAGAGTGAGGAATCAAACCAGCTCACATTCTCATCCTAATCTGCATCCACTCACAAAGAGCCCAGCTCTCACTTGGAGCAAAGTCCTGGCGGAGTCGATTCCAGAGAGTGAGTAACGCTGTTGACGGAGCGAGTGTTCCGTGGCTCACAGTTCAGGTCTCCAATGAGGAAGATCCCAGGAGACAGGGAGGGATCCAAGGCTGCGGAGAATTCTTATTTCGCTCCCAACTCAGAGCCGAGGATCAGCTGCAAGATTTCCTAAAATCGGGCGGCACGTTGGTCAGCACTGCTGCCTCACAGCGCCAGGGACCCGGGTTCACTTCCCGGCTCGGGTCACTGTCTGTGCGGAGTTTGCACATTCTCCCCATGTCTGCGCGGGTTTCCCCCGGGTGCTCCGCTTTCCTCTCACAGTCTGAAAGACGTGCCGGTTAGGTGTATTGGCCGTGCTAAATTCTTCTTCACTCAGAGGGTAGCAAGGGTGTGGAATGCCCGGCCTGCAGCAGTTGTGGACTCGCCAACTTTAAGGGCGTTCAAATGGTCAGTGGATAGGCATATGGATAACATCGGAATAGTTTAGGTTAGAGGGTCATTAGATTGGTTCCACTGGTCGGCACAACATCGAGGGCCGAAGGGCCTGTACTGCGCTGGAATGTTCTATGTTCCTCAGTCTACCTGAACAGGGTGTGGTGACTAGAGGATTTTCACAGTAACTTCATTGCAGTGTTAATGTAAGCCTATTTGTGACACTAATAAATAAAACTTTCTTATTTCTTCAGTGACCTCAGTCAGTGTAGAGTTTTTACATTTATAAGTATGACAAATGGGCTTACATTAACGCTGCAATGAAGTTACTGTGAAATTCCCCTAGTTGTCACACTCCAGCACACATCGGGGGAGAACTGAACACGGCCAGTGCACCTAGCCAGCACGTCTTTCAGACTGTGGGAGGAAACTGGAGCAGCTGGAGGAAACCCACGCAGACACGGGGAGAACATGCAGACTCTGCACAGGCAGTGACCCGAGTCGGGAATCGAACCCTGGCTCCTGGTGCTGTGTTAACCACCGTGCCACCGCGCCACATAGTCCTTTTAGGGCTACAGTCACGGTTTATAAAGTAGGAAATGTGGGAAATTGGGCACAGCAAAATCCCACAAACAGCGCGGTGGGAATGGTCAGGTCACCTGTCTAACTTTCCATGTCCATTCCTGGAATGTGGGACTCCCAGACTGACCGCCTGTCCCTGATTGCCCCTTGAGATGGCAGTAGTGAGCCACCACCTTGGACCCCGCTGTGGTCCATCCGCTAAGAAGACAACAGAGAGGTTTGTGGAAGGGATTTTAGGAGCCTCGGACCTCGGCAGCTGAAGATGCAATACACTGAAGCAAAATGCTGTGTGGATGCTGGAAACCTGGCATGGAAAGTTCTGGAAAGAAACGTCAGCAAGCTCTGGCAGCGTCGGTGGAGAGAGGAACAGAGTCTCATGTCCCTGTGACTCATCCACAGAGCTGGGGAGGCTGAAGGCCGCCAGCGGCAGGGTGGAATCACTTGGGGACACTGGGGAAATCGGGATTTGAGAAGAATGGATGTCTCGAAGGGTTGTAGGGCTGGAGGAGGTGACAGAGATAGGGAGGGAGGAGGTTATAGAGATAGGGAGGGGGGAGGTTACAGAGATAGGGAGGGGGGAGGTTGCAGAGTTAGGGAGGGGGAGGTTACAGAGTTAGGGAGGGGGGAAGTTGCAGAGTTAGGGAGGGGGGAGGTTGCGGAGTTAGGGAGGGGGGAGGTTATAGAGATAGGGAGGGGGGAGGTTGCGGAGTTAGGGAGGGGGGAGGTTACAGAGTTAGGGAGGGAGGAGGTTACAGAGTTAGGGAGGGGGGAGGTTGCGGAGTTAGGGAGGGGGGAGGTTATAGAGATAG